>JAPDSC010153216.1:58108-102457 GCA_026290005.1 Latrodectus geometricus
GTCCAGGTGGACGTAAGAGGACGTTCTCCGAACATCCTGAGGACCACTGTTTGCTATCTGGGATATAATGCCGGGGTAACACTAGAGTAGAGTAACTCGCTTTTTACCTTAGTTTGTGAATGATAACCATATTCACCGTCAATCTCTACCGCTAGATACGAGTTACCAATCCTTATAGAAATCACAAAAAAGCAAAAGTCCTTTCACTCCAAAGAAAAATTCTGGAATTTCAATAAGACAGATTGGTTTTTTTTCACAGATTCCATAGATCAAGACATTCCTGCCGAACTACTGCTTTGGATTATTAACAATGACTGGGAAAATTTCAGGAAAATCGTCCTTAGTTCTGGAGCACACTTTCCTAGAGGCAATGTGAAAGGCTATCCTCCAAGTTATATGCAAAATGCTTCATTTCCAGAGACTCTTTTACAACAAAGAAAAAGCCTTGTTGAGACCTTCGATCCTGGAGATCACACTATAAGGTCAAAAATTAATAAAATTACTGCAGAAATCATATTAACATATGACTATCTTAAAATATCAGGATGGAAGGAGCTACGCAGAAAATTGATGCAAGGAATCCAAATACTAAAACTCCGGAAAATCGTTAAGGGCATTTACAGAGAACAAATTCAAAGTGAGGAATGCTTTGCAATTAGAAACATTGATGGACAAATGTTTTCTGGTGATTATTCAGCAGCCAATGGCTTTGCTTTATACTATCAATCAATTGCAGGCTTGTTTTAACGAAAGAAGATAAAACTGTCTTAAGAAAAGCTAGAAATATTGTTCATGGCTGTCGTAGTACTGACTTAAGAGATCCAACTCTGTCGGAACTTTTCTCAGTGCGAAAATTGCTTAATACCATGATCTTTCTTGATCTCGCCAAATCTCCTGGCTCAAATGGTCCTTGTGGCAATATGTCAAAAAATCTGGGTATCCTGGGGAAACAAAGGCTAATAGATATATTTATTTTATCGTGGAAGATTGGACATCTGTCACAGAATGGAAAAAAAAAACATTATTCCTATTAAGAAACGAAATAAAAACAATAGAGTCCAAGAAAATTTTAGACCAATAGCTCTCACTTGTACGGCTGGTAAGATAATAAAGAAAATGATCTTAATTTGTCTACATTTCTTTCTTAACAAAAACAATCTTTTGCCTTGTGAGCAATATGGTTTCCTTAGAGGCCACAGTATCATTAATTAAATTCTTTACTTTTCCCAGACAATTAGGGATGCTCAGAACCTCAAACCAACGCATCACTCTGTAGCAGCTCTTCTGGACCTCACACAAACTTTTGATAGAATTTGGAAACACAAATTAATTATCAAGCTCTAATAACTTTAACATCCGAGGCAGAACTTTGGCTTGAATATCGGATTATCTTCAACAGAGATTTATGAGAGTTAAGTTTAAAAGAGCTCTCAGACACTTTTTACCTTAGTCAAAGTATTCCACAGGGAACAGTTCTTAACCAAACTTGGTTCTCTTTATACTTGGCTGGTGCAGAGAGAATTATCTCTTCTGGTACACTTATTGGTATGCTTGCAGATTACATTGCTCTCTGGTGCTCTGGAGCTGATGTAGATGCTCTTGAAAGTAAACTAAATGACTCACTTAAGTCATTGTCCAGATTTGCAGCAGATCTTAAACTCAAATTTAATGCCGCTAAATCAATTTCCACCTTTTTTTTTTTTTTTTTTTTTTAACCCCAAATAAACACCTCTACAACTATCAACCAAAAATACTTTCTAAAAACCAAATTTTTACCTATGAAAATCATCCAAAGTACTTGTGTTTTGTGCTTAATCCTAAATTATTTTCAAGTAACAAACATATCGACTACATTGTTTTGAAGGCAAGAAAACATCTAAATATTCTTAAATATATTGCAGGTAGAGACTGGGGAGCTGACGCTTCTAGACTTAGGACTTCATATCTCGCTCTCATTAGACCTATTCTTGAATATGTTTTTCAGTCTATGGCTGTTCCTCAAATTCCAACTTTAAAAATTTAGAACAAGTTCATCTGAGGGCAGCTAGGATAATTACTTGACTGGAGAGGAGTTGCACTTCAGAGATTGTCCTCTTTGAAGCGGATTTAGAGCCTCTTCACGTTCGAAGACAAGCCAGTCTTGTAAAATATTACAGCAAAATCTTTAGAGATGGCCCTCAAAATAAAGTATTTGGAAGAACTTAAAGAGACTCAAGAAAAATAGCCCAGAGACTCAAAATGCTTTTGCTTAAAATGTTGAATCATTTTCTCTTCATTCCTGTATGACTCCAACAGAAGATTTTGCCAGGATTTATTTTCACTTCAACCTTTCTTCTTCCATCAATAAAAAGGATGCTGTTCTGGAATATCTAAGACAATTAGTCATGAAGGTCATAAATAATATCCCTAGAAGAGACATTAAATTGTATACTGATGGCAGTAAGACTGACTATCTTGCAGGTAGCGGCATTTATATTGAAACACCCTAAAAAGAACTTCTACTTTAAATCAACGTAACTTAGACTACCGTTCAGTTTTCAGAATTGAATTACTTGCAGTCGATGCGGAATTTGAAGCCATTCTGCAGGAAAATGACTATAAAAATCTCTGGATTTTAACTGATAGTCGGGGTTCCATGGAGCATCTTAATAACTGGATTCATATTGGTGATAAGACAATTGTATCTATCTTTCACAAATTGAAGCACATCTCATTTCAACACGATATTCATTTCCAGTGTATCCCATCTCATGTGGATCTCTTTGGTAATGAGAAAGCAGACTGTTTAGCTAAGGAAGGATGCAGACAACTAGCTTCTACATTTGATGAACTTACCGACCTAGAACTCTTTTCTCAAACGAAATATATTAATAGGGGGAATTGGCTAGTGCCCCAATCACGATTTACCAATCTGGGCTAGTAAGTCGGGATAATAGTTCTTCTATGAGACAGAAAGACCAATACTTGCCTCTCACGCCTTACCAGTGGCAACTTAAATGTCTTACATATTACCAGGGTGTAAAATCCTATCCTCGTCGCCCAAAGTGCCACCATCAGGCTTCGGCTAATCATTTTTTAAGTTGTTTGGGCATTTTTTAATAGAAAATTTTCTCTTATTTCCTCCTTGTTTCTGACTTTTTACTCGTCAAAGAATTTATGGACCTGATCTGACACTGTCAGACCATTGGAGAGAAGTAACAATAGGTATTTGTGGTTTTGTTATTTAAAAACTGAAGCAAAGATTAATTTGAACTACAATTTTTGTCTCTTGAAAAATGATAGTTTAAATCTTCTGTAATTTTTGAAAAAAATTGGCAAAAAAATAAGTGTTTATTGAATTTGATTTATTGCATTACAAACCTTTCAAAAGTTACATCCAGAAATTTAATTAAAATAATTCCTAAGCACAATTTTAGGAGATACTGTATATTTCGATGTTTATTTAAGTAAAAATAATAGTATTTGATGTGCAAAATTATTTTCTGTGAAATTTCATGTGTATGAAAATATAATGGAATAATATACAACAAATAGTTTAATCGCAAGATATATGCAGAGAATAATTATATTTAAATTAAAGAAAATATATAATTGTATTGGGAAATCATATTCTTGAAGAGTATAATATTAAAAAAAATGTCAAAAAATTAGAACAATATAAATGAAAATATATCTATTCATTTGGTGTTTAAGGAATTTAAAATAAATAATAGTATAAAAATTTAATTTTAAATTTTCAAATTCGGTATTCATATATTTAATACTTTTAAAATATGTGAAATAAATATAAAAAAGCATAAAATTTCAAATGAGATGATTAGTTCATATTTTAACCAATTATGAAAGTTATTTGGTACTATTCTGCATAACATTTTCATGGGTACTTAATCATGTAACTAATTTGACAAATGAGCGATCACATTTGACTTATAGTTTGAATTACGATTGTTTCAGTTACTTTCCCAATCAGGTTAAAGGGGAATACCATTTCTAATTCTCCGGTTCAGGCTGCTACCATGTGGTCATTGAAATGGCAATTAATCTCTAGGTGAAAGTTAATCATGAATACGGGGGTAAGAATTGGCGAGTCAAGCGAGATTTAAGTTAACTTAGTGTTACGCAACTCTCGAGTTATCCCGTAGGGGAATACGGCCATTAATGTGAATTTGCCGTTTGTTATTAGGGGTTCCCTGACAGGCGGCTAGATCCTGCACCTTTAGAAATACGCGTTCGTTCTCTGATTGGTTGTTCACATTATTCGTTATTAGTGCTGCCGTCTATACGAAAAGCTTTAAACTATAAACGAAAATTATATTTTGATTATAAAAGTATAAATTATTTCAGCTACATGATTTTCTAATATATTTATTTACCTAAATATTATTACAAATTCATTAAGTTTGTTTATTAACTAATATAAACATACTATTTCAGTAAAATAGTTTTATTATTTCGAAAGAATATCTTGTAAAAAGTTTTTTTTTATTTTTATTGAAAATTTGAGTATGTATTTTCAAAAATTATTAAAAATTTTAAAGAAATCATGTATGAAAACTATTTAACTTATATTTCTTACTTATTTTTTTTATAATATTTTCCTACAATTTTACACGGATTTTTTTACCATATGTATACTTAATAAAGGAAAAAAATTAAATTAAACTTATATTTCTTACTTATTTTTTATAATATTTTCCTAAGATTTTACACTAATTTTTTTACCTTGTGTATATTCAATGAAGGAAAAAAATTGATTAGAAATTTATTTAGAAAATACTGTCAATTGAAATAGTCAATTTTCAATTTAGAATATAGTTTAAAGCATTAAGTATTATTATTTTTTTTTCACAATTATTTAGCTTTAAATGATTTCATATATATATATATATATATATATATATATATATTGTTATAAGACTTACCAGCTATTTTTTGTTTCACTTCTTTAGACACAGACAGATGGCTCAACAAAAAATCATGCTTATAGTGTATTTTGAAATATTTCCTAACTAAGTGATCTTTGAATTCTTTCAAAATAATTTGAGCAGTACAATGACAGACAGCTTTCTTACTTCCTTGGGCTTTCAACTGTCTTTCTCCTGTGGACTTGCTGTTATAATGCCCACTTCTGCGACACATATAATGATACACTGAATGAGATTTTAATTTTTTCACTCCTCGAGCCAAAACAAAATTAGACTTTGTTTGCTCTTCTTCAAAAGCAAGCCATTTACTAAAATCTGAAATATATGTATATAAAAAATATTATACATTAACATAATAAAATAGATTTCACAAGAAAATAATATTTCTTATACATATATATATATATTACAAAAATTAATCATGATTTGCCGTTTTTCTATGTTTTGTATTTTAATATATATTTAGATTATAAGTTAACAAGCATTTATTTCAATAATAATATCCCCAATAATATTTAAAATATAATTTATTCAGTGATTTTACAGCCATATGAGTAATGGCTGTAAAATAGCAAGATTTAATACATTAATATTACATACCTTCGTGTGATTCAAAAGTCTTTTCTTCATATTTATATTGATTTTCGAATTTATGGCTATATCTTAAATGCCTTCTTAACTTTTTCAAATCTTTCAACACAATTTTCTTCACCACAGTGAATGGTAAAATGAATTTTACGGTGTTCCTTTTCGTTACTGCAAGAATCAAAGAGAATATCACATTTATTGCACTTAAATATTTTTTAGTTTTTGAAGCCGTTAAATTTTTTTGATGAATTCCGACGTTATGTTGACTCAAATATCTTTTTTGATAAAATACTTTATTGCACTTATCACATTTATGATCACCCATTTTAATGAAAGACAACGTGATCGGGAACGTACCGTAATTTTGAAAATAACTTTAAAAATTTCTTAATAACTGATAGATGGCAGCACTAGTAACAAATAATGTGACCAATCAGAGAACGAACGCGTATTTGCAAAGGTGCAGGATCTAGCCGCCTGTGTTCCTTGTACCTAGCCAACCACAGACTAGTCTCTGTCTAGTCAACTCAGGACTTCCCTGTACCTAGTCCTGAGTTGAGCTGCACCAGTTCTGTACTAGTAAGTTTTTATTATACCTTGAATTTGTGAATGACATAATATCAATTTGAGAATCGATAAGAAACACAATATTGTGTTCAGAACAACTTTCCAATTTATCGATCCCAAATGATATTAAAGCTCACAATTAAAATTGTTACAATACTTCCCTGTAAGATAACTAATACTGAAAGCACTTGAATAGGCCCCAGCAGCAGAATTTTTAATCGCATCTTCTGCAAAGCCACCTGTGTACACATGGAGTCATTTGTCAAGAGGATATCTGCATAGTATAGCAGCAGATGCAGAATTTTTAAATCACTTGTATAGAAAATTGTTTACCAACATTCCAAACGAGATTCTAGTGACTTTCTATCTTTATTTGGTTCATTATAGTATTAAACTGGGAAATATTAGCTATTGGGTTTAGGAATATCGTAAGTGTCATGAAGATCACGAACAATTGAAAGACTTATGAGTTTTTATATTTTATTCGAGCGCTTATAATAATTTAAGAAGTTGTTCCTCTTTCTTTAGATCTTTTCAGCAAGGTTCAGGAACTTTCTTTGGCTCCTTTCACTTAATGGTTCCAAATCTGTCTGGAGTTTCACTGCAACTATAGGGTTTGATTTGTTCCCACCAATGATTAACTGGAGCATTTTATTAATCCAGTTAATCATTGGTGGATTTTATTCAGGAATAGTTTAAGCCCCAATAAGCGAATCAGTTATGGAAACCTCATTTCCATATTTATCAACAGATCGAACATAACACTTACAAGATGTATACAAAACATCTTGAATTAAGCCCCATGTGACACCAGCTATAAGCTTTAGCAACTTAAATCTAGAGTAACCTCTATTAGCAGCTGAATGGATATGTTTCTTTAATATTACTTTAGATCCAAATGAATGCCCAAATATATGAGATAGAAGTTTTTTATTTATTTATTTTTTTATTGTAATGGACTTGAATATCATAATGTTTTGTACTGAAAGAAAACAATTGGAAAATGATCTCAGTATTAACAAGCATATGCAAATAATAAAATATTTATCAGGAATATATATATATATATATATATATATATATATATATATATATATATAACCTAGAAAATTATTAATCCATTTATAAAAGTAGCCAAAAGTTTCTAGCTCTTTTGATTCTTAAGTCCAATTGAACTGAATGTTATAAGAGATATTGATATCTATATATAAATAAACAATTACAAATTTGTCATGTTTATTCATACAGTTGAATCTAATTCATTATTGATTAAATATTAATTAAAAATGTTAAATTTTTGTTATCTATAGCTTAAGTATAAAAAATATGCAACTCATGACTGGACAAAACAACCAAATATTTTTTTCTGTTGTTGTTTCTAACAGTTAGCAGCTACAT
This sequence comes from Latrodectus geometricus, assembly GCA_026290005.1. NCBI lineage: Eukaryota > Metazoa > Arthropoda > Arachnida > Araneae > Theridiidae > Latrodectus > Latrodectus geometricus. Next base: position 65,587 of record JAPDSC010153216.1, read on the forward strand.
ATGAATTTTGTACATTTAATACTCATTAATCTTTTAATATTTCTGTCAGTATTTGGGATTAAGATTGGCCATGCTAGCACTGAAAAACTTAGAAATACAGTTAAAAATAGAGAATTAATATTTAATTTAAAAAAATATTAGTGGAAATGCCATTGTTTCTAAAAATTTATAAACGGATGTCTTCTACTTCAATCATTCAATGGGTTAGCAAGGTTACTCACAAGGTGGAAAGATGCTGCTCTCTAGTATAGTTCTTTCTTAAAATGACAGATATCTTATATATTATTAATGGTTTAAAAATACTTTCGTACAAGAAAAAGAATATATATTTTTGATTCTAGAAATAATTTGACCAAAATTATACAATTTTATTCATTATTACAATCTGGCAATTTAAAGCTGATATGTATAGATTGAGCCATTTAAAATTTTATCTAACTATAGACAGACATATAACAAATTATAGACAGGCTTAAAACAATATGATAATTATGGTATTTTATTGTTTTTAAATAAGTTTAAACTTTTTTTTCTGATTAAGTTGTAATATATTATAGGAACATTTAAAAATGTTTATCCCCAAAACCCCATTTATTAATATATATTTGCAATTTTGATATTATAGCGTTCCACTATGGATAAAATAGCGAAGTAAATGAAATAATGTTATTTTTAAGTAATGTTTCAAGAATATGAACTATATGGCCAAGAAAGAATGATTTTCTGTATTTCCAGGGGTGTTATTCTGCACAGCAGACATACTTGATTTTTGTTTCCTATATATGTTAAAGTTAGTAAAAACTTTTTTTTCCCCTCTTATAACTAATTCCATCAAGCATGGATTCCAAAAAGTACTTATTGGCTCATTATCTTTACTAAATATTAATTTATAGGTTTTATTAAACTGATTAGCATTTTTGTTTTTCAAAACACAAAACATTAACTTTTGTACTGTGACAGAACGTTTTTTTTTTATGTCAAAGTTACATAGCTCACACGTCACTCCGCTTCATGTATGTAAAGCAAAGCAATCCATTAAACGAAATGATAAGTTGAGTTTATTTGCTCAAAACTCCCAAGAATTTTATATATTAAATGATGATAATTATAAATAATATAATAGTAAATTCTTTTCTGACATAATTTCGGTATTTTAAATACAACTGAACACAATGCAAGTTAAACTAATAGAATGAAACTAATAGAAGGGGGGATGGAGCGAATTTTTAAAATAATTAAATAGAAAGAAATGGAAAATAACAAAACAGGATATAATCTGACAAATTGGGTATTTTTGCACTTCACCAAAGTAAATCTTGCCGAACCAAGATTTTAAGCACAATAAATAAATATAGATTAATTGTGACATTTTACATGGAGAGTATAAATATTATATCATTTAAAATTTATGCTCATATCAACGAAATGTTGCAGTTAGCAATATTCCATTTAAGGTCAGCGTTACCATTTGGAAATTTTATCGCGTCTGTTAGCAATATAAAAATATATGTACCTAAATTTTTTTATTATAGTTGTAAAATTCCAGATGACTTTAATGTATAAACAAAAGAAAATTAATTCAAGAATTCAATTTTTAAAAACAATTTAATGAAATACCATGTAACATGACAGCACAAGGAAAAATGTCCTCTCGTCCAGCAAGAGAATTATATAAAACACATTATAAATAAATATCACAATCTAAAATATTACAATTTGACGACCTTAGAATGCACAGTAAACCATTTGGTTATACAATCATAAAAGCACAAGAGAAAAATACTCAAATGCTAGAGTATAAATAAATATCACAATCTACTACATAACAATTTGATGATTCTAGGGTAAATATTAAGCCACGTGAACGCACACACACAAAAAAGCACAGAGGAAAAGTAATCTATATATATATATGATTAAAATTTTCATTAAAATATTATTACCTTTTCATAATATACAGTACAAGGTTATACACACATGCATTTTAAACAATACTAAATAGATCAACTACATTTAATTGTTCCACAAGAGTAAAGCCATCTACATTTAAACTTTCATTAAGATATATTAATATTAACACTATTCAATGAAATAAGTGTTTATAGATATTATTGATATATAATGTACATGAACACAAATTTCATCAAATATTTCCATTTTTTTAAATCTAACTCAATTTAAAAAGCATTTATGGAAATTCAGAAGATGTTTTTATGAACTTTTTTAAAACATACATTTCATTATCATTAGTACGTAACAAGTCTTAAAAATTATTTTAATGTCAAAATGTGAAATTATTTTCAATGAAATATGAAAGTCAGATTAATATATCAAGTTTATATATTTTTAAGTAAAAACTGGACTAAGTTTACTAGGTGTAACATTAGCACCATAGATAGTTTACTTACAACATTTAAAAATTCATCAGCACAAATGCTGCTTTTTGTATGTCAGTCATTCTAACATACATCCAAAGTATTATCGGGATTCAGAAAATCCTTACATTTGCAAAAGATATCAAAATATTGAATACATTTAATGCTTTATAACATTTATTTGGTATCAGAAAAGTCATAAACATTACACCAATTTAATAAATAAATATCAAAAGTGAGGGAGAAAAAATCACTAATTAATTTTGATTAATAAAATATTCATATGAAAACAATATAGTTTGAGAAGATTTACTTTAAAAAAATTACTTAATATGTTCTGGAAAAAAAAAATAAGAAATACAACTTTAAAAAATATAAATATCTTATTCTTGATACTTGTTGCTTAAAAACAATATTTACAAAAAAATAAAGAAAAAAAAATACATTGAAATAATTTGAAAATTCTTTACATTGCAAAATTATAATTTTAAATTAAATTGATGTATAATAAATAAATATTGGTTGAAACTAGAAAAAATATAATAAAATTATTATATTTTTTCTAGTTTCAACAAATACATATAACAAAATAAAATACAGATAAATAGAAGCAATAGTTAATTATAATAATAATAAAGCATATTAATAAAATATTCCCATTAATATGAAACTTTTCATAGTTATTGTATATTTATTTTTGTAATTTCAATTAATTTCTATTTTTCAGTTAAAAGAAAATTTGGTTAATTATTTTACAGATTTTTAAATCGACAGAAAATTAATTTTTACTCATACAATTCATATTTTGCAAATTTTTGATCAGCAAAGCAATTTAATAGGATATTATTTTTAAACCAATCAAATTGCACAAAATTTCTGTTTTGTTCAAATCTATACCTATGATTAGAAATGAATTTTAATAACATTATATTTAATAAATATAATGAATTTCATATAAAAAACTTCACAAACTGTTTCAGTCCTCATACTATTTAACTAAAATATATATTATTAATCATAAATAATAATAAAACTAGATTTTTATTGGAATTTTAGGGTTATCAATATTGTGAGGGACAGACAGTCCCTTACAATATTGATTAAATTTTATTTATTGGTGAGAATATTTCACATAGTGTGAATAAAAAGCTGTTGTTTATGTAATCAGATGTTACAAAATATTACATTATGAAAAAAAGAATTACATTTAATTATAAAAAAAGATAATTTTGAGAAAAATTTTTAACATTTTTAAAAGTTATAATTATTAACCTAACTTTGCGGCATGGTAGTCCAAATAGGAGCCAAGGCCTACATTTGTTTTCTTGACTAAGGGCTCTGGGGTGTGAAGCGCATGTCTTGTTTAGGAATCAGTCTAATGCCCCCTGTGTTTAGTTCCCAAGCATGCTTGGTACTCAGCTCTTTTTAAGTAAAAATCCTAACTTCGGATGGATAATAGTAATATAAATCTACCTTTAACAGATTAATAGTAACAATAAATAAACTAAACGAAATTAAAATGTATTTTAAAAACATTTTATAAACAATACATTTCACAGAATTCTGTATAGATAATACTTGTTAGACTTACAAAAGAACAATAAAATGATTAATAAATATAAAAGAAAAACAAATTTTAACAAAAATAATAATTTATAAGTACAAATTTTCAAATGAGGATATAAAAACTTTTTTTTTTTCCTCCATTTTCTTCTGGAAAGTGGTACTTACTTTTTTATTATGATAAAATTATTAACAGCAGAAAATCGATTTTTTTTATATAAATTTACATTGCTTTTAATTTTTCAACATTATTTTATTTAAGAAAAGGAAATTTCTTAATTGTTCAAAATATTATACTTTTTTTTATTATTTATTAAAAAGGAATATAAATTAACAAATATGATGGCATTACTTTTCTACACAGTATTAAAACTATTCAGTTAAATTTTATGACAATGTCCATAAAATGTGAAAATTGTACCTTTTTTTTTTATAGAAAAAATTCTGAAAAATATCATATTAGCCATTTTAAGTAATTTTTATAAAATAAAATTAAAAAAAAAAAAAAAGGAGAAAGAGAGAGCTAAATATTACTTTCATATATTTTTATCCTTTATTGCATTCAAATAATATTCTTGTTAGTAGTATCTGTTTCAAACAGTAAATAAAAAAATAATATTAAATGTAATTTATTTTAAACAAATAATTAATTTATTTTAAACAAATAAATTTCATGAAACATTCATAATAATAAAATTTATCATTATTATTAGCATTCTTTCTTTTCACTTGATTAAAGCTAGCAAAACTGGGAGGCTTTTTGTGTAAAACATTTTTTGACAGTTTAAAAAACTGCCCTATTAAAAGCTCTTAGAAATCCAAAACAATGGATTTCAATGTAAATACTTTTCTGAAGATAACAATGTTACATTCAGAAAGAAATTTTGTGTTGAAAATGTTAAACAAAGGTAAAAGTTGTTAAGAAAAATTAAGAATAACTAGAACTGTTATTAAAAAATATAATTCTTTTTTTACTACTTTATATTAAAAATTTAGAATACATTACTATAAAAATGAATTATTATCATACATAAATATTATACATAATATTACATAAAAATTTGCGATATTAAAATTTTAACAAAATGTTATATTTAGAATGACTGGAATTCGACAAGTATACTAGATTTAGACAAAAAAATGAGAGAGAAATTTAATTGATAACAGTTAATAATTAAAAATAATTCAATTACTCTTTATTAGTTACTAACTTTTTAAATTCAATAATATCTAGATCTTTAATATACAATTAAAAAATGTGTTTATAATTGTATCATAAAAATTTAAGGACTTTGAGTTTGTAACATTGGTCACATTAAATTTGCCCTAAATACAAGGTAATAAAGAAGATAACTTGCATTCTGCTTCATAAATTACAATAAGTTATGTTCATAGAAGAATTAACATAATAATTTTTTAAGCATTTTCTATGAAATTAATCCTAAAATTTAGCAATCGAGGCAAGTATCTGATGAAATTAAAACAAATTTAATCACAATTTTAAAACAATAATTCTTGAGTTTACTTGAAATGTTTATAAAAATTACCTTAATATTTACAGAGACAAATACAATACCTATGTATCTCTATTCCCCACATGTTAAGATAAGAAATGACTGCTAACGATATAGTTCATAGAGAAATACAAAAAGAACGATAAAAAATATTTTCTTCTCAATAGTTGAATTGTTTACATTAAACGTATAAAAAGTTCATTAAATATACCTATAAGCTGCTTGTATGGTGTTCATAAAATATATTATTATGTATGCAGCTTCTTAAATTATTTTATAAATGCAATAAATCACATAAAAATTGAATAAACATTATAAGAAAAATTTTTCTTTGAAATAAACAAAACTTTTAAAATATATTGTCATTTAAAAATATTTTTCAAAGAAACAATATATATAAAATCAATATTTATAACAGCAATAGAAGTTGAAAAGCATAAATTATTAAAAGCATGTATAATCCAAGCAATCCATAAATTTCAAAGGCTCGTTGATAAATTAATGCACCTAAATTTTTCTTACAACGCAAGAATTTTAGAAAAGATGATTTTTTTCTCAAGTTCCTAAAAACTTAAATAGGAAAATCTTTAACAGGTTGTCTTCACTTATGTGCAGCTTCAAAGAATCACTATTTACTGCTTATATAAAATTTAATTTTTATTATTCTCATAATTAAATTTTTCATTATATAAAGAAATAAGCAACATTTAATTTTATTATAAAACTAAATTGTTACTTAGTTTAAGCATATATTAACAATTAAATAATTCCTTAATATTTCTATCATTTTAAGAGACTATTTTAGAAAACTCATAAAAATCTGGAAATTTAATTTTCTCTTATATGTAAAAAATTACAAATAATAATCTTTCAATAAGTATTTTATTATTAAATCATGTTTCCAAGATTTAACAAATGTAGGACTGAGGGAAAATGGTTGTATAAAATATAAAGGAAATAATGAGATTTAATTTATTATCATAAATAAGTTTTGTTTCACAAATTTAATACACATAATAAATTTATTGTGTTCGTAATCTTAAAAAAACTGAAGTTTTTTTCTAACCCAAAACATAGAACACTGAGATCATTAAAATAATATATCATGAATCTATAAAATTATAACAAAAAAATTTCAAAGGAATAGTATACTCTAAGTGCGTTTCTGTTAAATACAATAAATAAAGTATTAAATAGTTCATTTGACGTTAACTTTTAAATAAAAAAAAGAAAATTGTAACTACAGATATGATTAAGTATGAAACAATACATTTAGATATAGGGTATTAAATTTTCTCAAGTCTGAAAGTATCCCGAAATTTTTAATATAAAAAATATGAAAAAATAGAATGAAATTCACTGGTAGTTTATTGTCATTTCAGATTATATTTCATATTAAAACATACATTGAATGCATGTTAAATAAGAAACATATGAATTCACTTCTGAAAAACAACTTAAACTATTTAGAATATATAGTTTAATAACTAGAATTATTAAACTACATAAAAATGTTTTTACTTTACTTAATTCTTTAATGAAAAATTATTGAAGATTTTGCTCACGATTGCTTATTTTACATTAAAATTATTTTATTAGTAAGAAAACAAGTTAAAATATGATGTTACAAGCAAACAGCCATCAAGCGAGAAAGCTCTGGTTGATTTAGTAAAATATCATTTCTCAAATTGCAGTTACTCCTCATTGGTATTACTTTAATGTGTTGATTAATATTTTTAATAGCTCACTAATAATAAAAACAAAAATAAATTCATTACCTTTCTTTTATCAAATTTACTTGAATATTTTAAAGAGTTCGGTAATTTTATGGTGTTAAGCTAGAAAAATCGAAATAAAGCAAAAACTCAGATGCAAATTCCCTAACCTTAAAGGTCTTATCAATTTTGAGATACGAATTCATTTTTTAAACTTTAAAATTCAACTGTCCAATTACTAAATTTAACTAAAAATTACAATATAGTGCATATTATATACTACTTAAAAAATTTTCTTCATGACAGTTACATTGATTTAGAATCGAACCACATGGTTTTCAGGGTTGCGTCGATTTAAAGATTTGTAAATAAACTGACAATCCCGAAAAGTATCGGGCTCAACATTCTGACGTAAAAGAACCTCAGATAATAAAATCCAAGCGGATTCAAATTTTTTCCCTTTGAATATACCATTCAAATGACCAACATTTCCTGCAACACACTGAAAAAATTCTTTCTTTATGGCAATAGGAGTAGAGCGCCACAACTGCCATAAATGTGATTCCTCCACTATTCTGACATCATTTTTCATTTCCCCATGAATGCATCTAACAATAACAGAGATGAGATAGGCATAAATATTGATATCCAGAAAATCCCACATCATTGATATGGTAGGAACAAGAAACTCTTGCCATGGCCAGCTGGTAATTAACATTTCCAACAAATATTTACTATAATTAAGAAAAATATGCTTTTGTTGATCCATATCCATGTATGATAACAACAAGCATACAATATCTGTGTATTCCTTGCCATCTTTATAAGAAAACTCTTTGATCCTATAGTAATCAAATGCAACTTCAACATATGTTGTTAAATTCTTGGACTTTTCCCCTTCAGTTAATTTATACCAAAAGTAAGTCACTGCAGATGAATTGCCCAAAATAACAGATACCATCATCATAATTTCATGGGTACTTTCTTGCCAATTAACACGCTCATCAAATAGATCTTTTAGCATGGGTGGTAGTTTGTACAAATTTTTGTTCACCACACAAGTCCAATAGACTTCAAAACAACCGTGACCGGTGTCTTCAATGATTTTATTACGGTACAAATCTTTCTCGTATTCAAGCAATTCTCCCCACAGCTTGAAAATCTGATCTTCTATACAGTAATAGCATGCTTTGGCATACAATTTATGAACTATTCTATTTTTGGCTATCTGAGCAGCAGTGGTTTTAGATCTATTAATAGCACCTCTATAAGTCCACATTAAAATATCAATGCTTTGAATGGAATTGACATCATAATCTTTAAAATAGCATTCCATTCTCCATTCCCATATGTGTTCACCAATGGGTTTAATCAGATTAATTATTTTTCTTTCAATTGACACGGGTAAACCAAGAAGATACACTTTTTCTTTTATTTCTAGTACAGTCTCCTGAAAATTTTCTCTATCCGAAAAATCCATATTTCTTCGCCATCGACGAAACGATCTTCGATCTACTTCTCTCCATAACTTCACGACAATTTTCACAAGAGCCATCTTTTCAAGTGATGGAATAAGTAAATAATTAACCGCTTCTCCAAGTACATAATCAGTTTCAGAGCTGTTGAATGAAACTGGATATTCTAAACCAATCCCTCTCGATCTGTATTCATCCATTTTGACTGGAATATACCAACTAGACGACCAAGCAGAAGCTTACTTTCGGTTTAACTCCCCCAAAATCACAACAAGTTAAAATGTACTGATGCCAACTAATATTATTTTAAATTATTAATTTTAAGTATAGTAAGCCAGTTTGTTTGCGGTACAAAATGCTGATTAAAGCAGATATGCCCAATGACAATCAAACCCAAATCTATGAAGAAGAAACCAAAGCATATTAAAACATTTTAACAAACCTTAAGTCACCATGCAAAAAATATATATATGAAACATCCCTAGTAGCAATTCAACGGTGGGCGGTCATTGGGCAAATGCCTCAGGATGATAAAAACTCACCGGGCCCTGCCAACACCCTCTAGAATACAAGGCCTGAGCGCGTGAGGTATGAGTCATGGGAAAAAGGCCTATTGACATTTTCGCCGTCGCTGATATATTGGGTAGAGAAGCAAAATTTGTGTGCGATACCTTCAAATGTCCAGTTTCTTTTCATAATTTAAGTAAAATATCACATTAAATTTAATAAAACTAAAATTATTTTTATTTTTTGAAATTAATTTTTGATTTGTTAAAGTAATTTTTAAAATAACATAACTGTTCGTTATTTAACGATAAAAGAATTTTGCTTTACTTGATATTTATTTTTTAACCAGAAAAAAAATAGAATATGAAATTTCAAACTTAATAATAATAAATTTTAAAATTGTTTACACTGTTATTTTTTTCTAAAACAGTGATATGTAATATTTAATATTAGAATTCTAATATCATAACTATAACGAATTCAATTTCCTTAATGTTAAAACAAGTAGTAATTTACACTAAAATTGAAATACGGCTTTAAGTCAAAAGTATTTATAATTTAAGAAGATTTTAAATTTTTATATTATTTGTCGTATTACAACTAGACACAATTGAAAATATTCATTTATTGAAAAATAGTAAGACATAAAAAATTATATTGTTTATCCTATTGGTTATTTGATAAGAAAATATTTCTATGAAGTTAAACATTTGAATTTTAATGTCATAATTAGATAAAATTGCATATTCTCAAATTTAAATAAATAAGTGAATAACGCAAAAAATAAAACGCAAATTATATACGACAACAACAAATTAGAAATACAATTTCATATCTAATGAAATGTTATTTTTCCAATGTTTTTAATTTTCGTTTTCTTGGAGTTTTTTTAGACATATCCTTTTTATTTCGACAATAATTTTTCAAAAGTATATATTAAACGTCACCCAAACAATTCGCCTTACTATGTCTTCAGATGTATGGCCAGAGAAACAAGTATCTATATCATTGTAAATTTCAGTGTTATTCATTAAAGACATTATTAATTGAGTCATAAATTTTCTTTGGTTAGACTCCTTAAGAAATTTACCTTCATAATCAGATGACAATAATTTTTGGGCTATTATGAAAGAAAAACTTACAACTTTAAAGACATCAGAATTAGGAAAGTGTAAGCTTCCTCTATTTAAATCTGAAATTAATTTATAAGCATTTTCAACAGCTAACTCCTTGTCTATAACTAACTGTTCCCTGCATCACTCACATTTTAAATTATTGCATATTGTATATACATAGTAACCTGCCATATAAACTAAAATTGGCAATCTAGATTCAATATTTTTAAAATCTGAATCATTATCTGAAATTCCTAATTTATTTGTATATCAAAATTTACCTCTCTTCCTTCCAAGGGTACTTCAATATTAAAACGACTAATTCTTACATTACCAAAGTTTGAGGATTTAATTTCTTACTTTAAGATTAAAACCTATGCATATAAAAATTGGAAGAAGTATATTTATTCAAATTGTCACCAATGAACATTTTATTTTTAGTTTTATAAATTCAAAAAATTTAATTGTAGTATATGATTGAATCCTAACAATTTTTAAATGCTTGATTTGTAAAAGTTTTTGATTGCAAGATTAGCACAGAGCTATGTATGTGAATTATAGATTAAAACTAAACAATTACAGCAGTAGAATGTTTATTAAAAATATGTTATAGAAATAATAGCTGATTTTACAATAATTTGATATCAATGTGTATTACTATTCATGTATTTATATATTTATACATTTGACATATATACTAAGAGATTACACATTTATTGAATTACTGTCTACTATTAAAAATTCATTTTTAACATTTCCCCTTAAGCGTTTATACAAATATATAAAATATTCTACATTCATAATATAATTTTATTATGATTTCATACCGTATTTTCTCTTAAAACTTCAAATATTTATGAAACACTTTATTTTAACATTCAATTAATAATACGACATAGTAAAATAATACGAGTAAACTCATATGCACTCTAAATAAGAATGATTATTAAATGTACGGAACTTACCTTGACGACTTTGTTGGTTTAAAATCCTTTCTTGGAATCATAAGAATCCATTTATTTAAAAGTTCTGTGTCGTTTGAAAACTTAAATATACGGACTGGGCAGAGTATAAGAGCTATCGTAGTTTCCTTTACGAAAAGGAACACAGCATTTGAATGGCATTGTTTTGCAGTTTCGGGGAACATATAATATTCAGAGAAATAAAATTCCATGGAAATTTCAGTTTGAAAAATAAATCCGCTTAATAAAAATGTATTCAAAACTTACAAACGCCACCACGTTGTTCTTGCTTTAAAGCTCATTTCGAATTTCCCTTCAAATTAGTTTCAAATTTGCTCAGGCCTTGTATTCTAGAGGGTGTTGTGCCCTGCGCGGCAATAGTGCATGGAACAGTGCACTGCACAATTTGTCACCTCTATTGGAGAGCGGCTGCGGTATTCCCCAGTGAATTGAAGTGACTGGTGCGATGAGGTTACGGCAAATGGGCCGATGAGTTACGTTGGGTTCAATGAAAAGGCAGTGAGTGTTGCGATGATACTATGCCATGCAATTTTTATATTCTATTCGGATAGCAAAGCTGTTTTTTTACACTATCATTTAATAAACTTTTTAACAATAATGTATTTTTGCTTTATAAGCCTGACAAAACCAAGGAAAACTAATTTTATTTATACGTTTAACTTATATACAAAAATATTTGTGTTGAAAGACTGATACTTTAAAAAATTTGGATAGTATATTTATAAATGAAATTTAAATGTATTTTACAGCTCTAATATTTTTTCAGTCTTGGACACATTCCAATATTTTCAATAACTTATTGAATGTCACAAAGTTGGCAGATTCAACATAATTTCAGTTTTTTTTAATGATATTCAATAAATTTTCCTAGAGACCATATTCATCAAATTTTTCTTCTTTTTTCTGAAGTAATTTCCTATTTCAGGAAACAAAATTTAAATTAGCAGATTGTTAAGATTTTCCAATTTTATTTTGAATTTCCAATTGAAATTTCATTGCATGAGTCTGAAAAATTTTATTATTTATATTGCTTTTATAAGATATATATTATTTTAACAAGTCCTCGTGAAATTCATTTGGAAAATGAAGATGAAAATCATAAGTTATTCATTTAACCCTTCTTCCAATACATTTGAAACCACAAAAATATATTATAGGACACTCCTAAACTACAGGCTTTGATAGATATAAAATACAACATTGATTATGTTTTAATTTAGAACAGAGACTACTTTTCTATGGTCTTAGTTTAATTAATTTTATATAAATAGCAGAAAATTTCACTCAAACATGAATATTCTTGAAATTTTTCAAAAGCAATATTTACAGAGATAAGGATGATAAAAAAATGAGATACAAATTTTCGGTAATAAGTATAAATTTATTATGGTAATAAGATTAAAAATTCAGTTATATTCTCAGATAAATGTATTCCTATTTGTGTGTGTGTGTGATTGCACTTTTTATTTTAATATTTATTAAACTCTCAACTTTAATATTTATAAAGTTAATCACAAAAATAAAATGTTCACAAAAGATAAAGGTTTATTATTTTTATTACATATTATATATCAGACATATTATTACATACACACATATTAGACTATATTTATTTATACATTAGACTGGACTTTTTTTAGAGCTCATTTTAAACATTCTGTCCCCATCTCTGTCAGGTGCACACATCAGCCATTTTTTAATGTATTGCTGTTCATCAACATTTGTAATATGGCTATCATGAGGGCGAGTAGAAGCCATAAACCAACAAATATTGCTTATATAAATAATGTAATATTAGAAACAAAGTAATATTAACATTTTAAACATTACATGGAAATTTAATGAAAAATAAATATAATGTTAAAATATTATTAAAATTAAAGTTTAAATTTAGAAAGAAAAGATGTAAAGTTAATCCATGTACTGCAATCATTCTTTTGATCCAATGATAAACTTAGCATTTTAAAAATTACATAAGCAAAATATAAACAAAAAATAGAAAATATTTATTTTCCCTAACTGTAAGTAACAAACATGACTTAAACTAAAAAAATATGTAATTAAAAATTAAAACAGAAAGTTACGAAATATTGTATTCTTATCATTTGTACAATTGTTATGATTCTGAAATATTTAGATTAAATTCAATTATTATAAATAAACCGTTACATTTGAATTCAATGATGTTTTCATATTGCACTATATTACTTTTGAAATTTCTACAAGCAGTAAAACTTAAATTGTTTAAATATAAAATACTAACCAGTTATCAAATTCATAACATCCTGGAGGGCGGAAAATGGATGTTTCACACTTTATCTTCTTCCAGTTATACTGCTGTGACAAATCATTTGTTATTAATTCCATCAATATTAATTTAATAATATCACTTGAGCTTGTACCACTTTTATTAGTCAAAGCAGTCGGCTGAAAATAATAACAAAATATTAGAAATATAAAATTAAACATAAGTTTTAGTTCCTCAACCCTACTAACCATGTTAATATGAAAAATTTGGATAGTAAATTTAAATGAATATTTTTTCACTCTTGGACACACATTCCAGTATTTTCAATAACTTTTATTGAATGCCACAAAGTTGTCAGATTTAGTACATAATTTCAGTTTTAGAAATTTAATTTTTTGATGATAGGAAAAGTTCAATAAATTTCCCTCGAGACCATATTCATCAAGTTTCCCCCCCCCCCATAATAGGACAAACAGATAAACCTCTAAACAGACAAAATGCCTATAATTCAAAGGAAATTTGCTTATCACTCCAATATTTAACTCTTTAAAAGGGGATTCTCCAGTAAAATGAAAATCATTATTCGAGTCACCATCATTTTTCAAAGAAGCATTAATTTCTGGATAAGTCATCTTTCGATATCATTTACCTTTTCGTTATCTACCATTTATCACAACCATAGTAATCAGCAAACAATTTAGTACAAGTAGCTAAAGTTTTTGATAGACATCATAAATTACTGCATTAACAAAAATTGAAATTTTCTTACTCAATATTTGCAAGACCAGATAACAATTTTTTAATCTATGGGTGCATGTTTATCGTTTATTAAATAATATTAATGCACACCATATATTGAAACTTAACTAAATTTTTAAGAAATGCCAAAACGTCACGAATACAAAATCTCTGAGAGAGAACTGGTTTGTGAACTCATCCGCTCACATCGTCCGGGAAAACGTGAACTGCTCTGTTGTTCCTCGTGCACTATATTTCCGAGGAGATTGGTGTTGCCAAATGTTCAGATAGAAAGTTTTTCTAGCTTTTGCTGCCAACTTCCGAGCAGAAGTGTTTCACCACATTACTCCCCCCCCCCCAAGTGCCTAAGGCACGAGGAGTTAGAGATATCGTGGGTTGAAATGAACTCTTCAGTCGGAAGATGAGTTAGAGATATCGTGTTGTTCCTCGTGCACTATATTTCCGAAAAGATTGGTGTTGCCAAATGTTCAGATAGAAAGATTTTCTAGCTGCTGCTGTCAACTTCCGAGCAGAAGTGTTTCACCACATTACTCTCCCCCCCAAGTGCCTAAGGCACGAGGAGTTAGAGATATCGTGGGTTGAAATAAACTCTTCCGCCGGAACGCGTAGTTTGCACAGGGGGTTCTTCGTTTACAGCAGTGTCTTGAATCACAGGAACAGGCTTCACTTTCGGAGAGTTCGGGGAAGTTTGGGTAGCACTGGGAACAGGAACTGAAGATTCAGGGGTTTCAGACATTAAAAATGCTGGTTTTAGACGGTCGACATTGATAACGGATTCTTTTCCTTTGATGAGGAGAGTGTAAGTTTTATTAAGCCGTTTAAGCACTTGATTAGGACCATCATATGGACGAGTCAACGGAGGTTTTACTGCCTCCTGCCTCACAAACACATGAGTGCACGAATCCAAAGCTGGGTGCACGAAATACTTGAGGTTGATATGAGCTGAAGTGGGCACTGGTGCAACATTTCTCATAGACTCGTACAGTTTTTGTAAGAAGGAAGCTGGGTCCAGGGAAGTAGAGACACTTGTTGGCTGAAAGAAATCTGCAGGCAGCCGAATTGTTGCACCGTAAAGCATCTCGGTACAGGTACCGCCAAGGTCTTCCTTGTAGGCTGATCGAAGACCTAGCAACGTAATGGGCAGGCTTGATGTCCACTGGACGTCATTGTGGCACATTAATGATTGTTTTAATAATCGGTGAAACCTTTCAATTAATCCGTTCCCGGCAGGATTGTATGGAGTTGTGCGAATTCGGTGAATGCCAAGGATTTTGTTGAGATTCGTGAATAAGTTCGACTGGAATTGACGACCTTGATCGGTTGTTATGGTGGCAGGTATTCCAAATCTTGCGATCCAGTGGGCAACAAAAGTTCGGGCAATGGTATCTGCGGAAATGTCACGTATCGGAATAGCTTCCGTCCAGCGAGAGAATCTGTCGATCATTGTTAAAAGATAAGAATATCCTTCCGACGGGGGTAAGGGTCCGACAATGTCCAGGTGCACATGTTGAAAGCGTTGTAAGGGGACAGCAAAGGCTTGCAAAGGGCTATGGTTGTGCCTGGAAACTTTTGACTTCTGGCAATCAATGCATGCGCGAGTCCATGCAACACAGTCTTTTGAAATTGAAGGCCAGACGAAACGAGAGAGAATCAGTCTTTTAGTTGCTCGTACTCCTGGGTGGGAAAGTCCATGGAGGGAGTCAAACAGAGTTTTTCGGAATGGAGAGGAAACTAAAGGACGGATTCGATTGTTGGTTACATCGCAAAATAGTTTAACTCCTGAGGATAGTTCCATCTTCTGCAGCTTTAAAGAACTACCTGCAGTTGATAGTAATTGCTTGAGTTCTGCATCATTTTCCTGGATTTCAGCTAAACGTGAGAAATCGGTGGCGTTATTATTAATGGCGAAAATTCTTGATAAGGCGTCGGCAACTAGGTTGTTTGATTAAGAAACGTGTTGAATGTCAGTGCTAAATTGAGCAATAAAATTCATATGCCGAATTTGTCTAGGAGATGCAGAATCGGAATTTTTTTTTAAACAAAAATGTAAGTGGACGATGTTCAGTAAATATTGAAAAGGTTTGTCCCTCAAGGTCGTGCTGAAAATGTCTTACAGCAGAATAGATAGCCAATAATTCTCTATCATATGTGCTGTCTATCATTGGTTTCAGCTGGTGTCAGTTTCCTGGAGTAAAAAGCTAAAGGTTGTAAGCCATTGGTGCTTTGGGAGTGCAATACTGCTCCAAAGGCGATATCGGAAGCATCTACCATTAATGATAGCTGCTGATCAGGAGAACGGAAACCAAGGGTGACTGCATTCATTAAATCGCTTTTGCATTTTTTAAACGCGGCAGTTGTTTCATCTGTCCAAAGAACAGGTCGTTTGTCATTCTTTTTAGAATTTTTTAGAAGTGAATGAAGTGGGGCTTGAATAGCTGCGGCTTTAGACAAGAAACGACGATAAAAATTTAACATAGCTAAAAATCTTTTAAGGTCAGACAGTGTTTCAGGCTTAGGGAAGTTAGAAATTACTGCTGACTTTTCGGGGAGAGGGCTTACTCCAGAGGGTGTTATTAAGCAACCAAGAAATGCGACTGATGTTTTTCCAATTGATGGTACGTTTTTCCAATTGATGTACATTTAGAGGGGTTTAATTTTAGTCCGTATTTGCGGAGTTTATCAAAAATGATGCGAAGGTGTTTAATATGTTCGTCTTCTGTTGCCGATGCTTTAAGGAGATCATCGAAGTAGGGGACGCAAAATTCCAATCCATAAAGCACTTGATGTATGAATCTTTGGAAAGTTTGACCGGTGTTACGAAGTCCAAATGACATTTTAAGGTATTCGAACAAACCGAATGGGATGGTTACAGCAGTTTTCGGTACGTCCTCAGGGTTGACGGGAATTTGGTGATACGCTCTTGCCAGGTCGAGGGTAGAAAAAATATTTTTGCCGAAAAAAACCTGTGTACAATCCTGAATATGGGGTACAGGATACCTGTCAGGAATTGTCACAGCGTTCAAGCGACGATAGTCGCCACAAGGGCGCCAATCACCGTTACATTTGCGGACCATGTGGAGGGGACTGGCCCAAGGGCTTTTGGACGGTCGAATAATTCCCTGACACATTAGGTATTCGAACTCTAAACGCGCTGCTTTGAGAAATTCTGTAGCCAAACGGCTAGTTTTGGAAAATACAGGGTGTCCCTTTGTTTCAATGTGATGGAAAATTTCACAAGTTTTAAGGTCATTTATTACTAAAGAAGGGTTTGTAAGCTCAGGACAGTCAGCGAGTAATTTTTCAAATTTGGAATCGCCGATAAGTACGGATATGTTGGAATCTAGGGAAAAATTGTTGAAAGATATGCCGTTTGACGAGAGCGAAGTCCGAGAGTCAATCAGACGGTTATTTTTGACATCGACAAGTAACTCAAAATGTTTAAGAAAATCAACACCTATAATTGGTTGGCTTACGTCAGCAATGACGAATAACCACGAAGATTCTCCGCTGAGATTTAAATCAATAATGAAGCGTTTGTTGCCAAAAGTAGAAATTTTAGTGCCATTTGCTGCATATAAGGCTAAATTTTCAGAGGGTGTGGTTTTTGGAGCATATTTTTTAGACAAAACAGATACGTCGGCTCCCGTGTCAATTAGAAAATTTAGTTTTCAAGACAAGTCGGCCAAAAGAATACGATTCACCTTGTGGTCGCTAGATTGGCCAGTGAGCGATCGCCCGTTTTGTTTCCAGACTGACGAAAAGAACATGGAGCTTGGCACTTTCGCGCTTTATCGCCGAAATTGACATGGTAAAAACAAAGGTCATTCGTACGTTCCTTGTAGTGACTGAAGTTAGTGCGAGAGCGGGAACTATCGCGAGATCTGCTGGGTTGAAATGATCGGCGGAAATTGCGCCTAGGGCTATGGGAACTGCGTTCCTGGGCGGTGCTTAACTCACTAACTTGTTGAGTTAACTGCACCACCTGCAGTTCTAAGCGAGCCGTGACAGAATCTTGAGAGTAAGGGGTGATAGAATTTACATAAGAAGGGATAGCTAGATAGCTTATTTTGTCAGCAACTGCGGCTATTTTATTCAAATCATCCTCGCTGAAAGCGGCTAAAATAGTCTGTGTGTTATAAGGCAGCCTCGTGAGCCATAACGAGCGTAAAAGCGATTCACTTACGGTATCACCAGCTAACGAACGCATGCCATTTAGTAATTGGGAGGGTCTTTGATCACCGAGTTCTACTCCCTGCAATAAGGTTCGAATTCTAGATGCTTTTTTTTTTGGAATGAACAGAAATCAGGCGTTTTTTTAAGGTATCGTATTTTTCGGTAGGAGGTGGTTTCTCTAAAATGTCATGCACCGAATTTAGTATACCGGGATCTAAGCAGGAGACAACATGATTGAATTTTGTTAGATCAGACATTATATTCGCCAGAAAAAATTGCGATTCCAACCTAATGAACCGCAGGGAAGGGTTAGTTTTCCAGAAAGGTGGTATTTTTACCGAAACGTGTGCAACCTGAGAAGGTGTGTCTTCGGAGGGAGAATTTTGAGTAACCGAAAAATCATCAGATAAAGGCATGGTCAAACTTTAGTAGGAGAATAATTAAAAAAGTATACAAAACAATAATAGGGAAATGCGTATAGTTTCGAATACCAAGATATAAATGAGAAATACAATAAACACAAAAAATATTAGTTATGAAATATAAAGGAAGTAATGAATATTCATATAATAAAATACAGTAAATCAAATAATAAAACTCAGCACGATGCGAAAGGACTGATAAAATTGAGGAGTAGTTAACGGAATATAGCTCATGGGGGAAAATATGTACAAATAATAATTTTACTGAAAAAACTTGTCTTTAAAATATATACGCAATTTTTCCAAGAAACTGACCTCAGTGAATAATTAAAAGTACATAACACAACGTTTAAGAAAATTATAGAAAGATCCTACCTGCATCCTAGAAGTTATAGATGATTACAATTCAGCACTAAAAATCCCACGTGGCGCTGGAGTTACTTTCAAATTCAAGAATGCGTGTTCACATTTTGATCACCATCACGTCCGGGTCACCAGATATGGGTGCATGTTTATCGTTTATTAAATAATATTAATGCACACCATATATTGAAACTTAACTAAATTTTATTACTGAATTTTTAAGAAATGCCAAAACGTCGCGTATACATAATCTCTGAGAGAGAACTGGTTATGGAACTCATCCGCTCACATCGTCCGGGAAAACGTGAACTGCTCTGTTATTCCTCGTGCGCTATATTTTGGTGTTGCCAAATGTTCAAATAGAAAGTTTTTCTAGCTGCGGCTGCCAACTTCCGAGCAGAAGTGTTTCACCACAAATCTTTAACTAATTCTTCCAGAAATTCATTGATATTAGGTTTCCTTTCAACAAATAAATACCACAATGAGAAAAAGTGTATCTATTATCTTATAATGCTGCCTAAAGTTGGCCGAAATTGATATGAACTGTTATACAAAGGCAATCTATCAATATGTAAATTTAGGCTTAGAGTAGAATTTTTAGTTTTCAATCAATACTAGAGTTTTTGCTTAATAATATTTTTTAAAGTGAAATGGATATATTCACATTTTTGAATTTTTGAGTTACAGAAACATAAGTAAGTGTACTGAGTAATATTCTAGCTGGCAATATTTTGTATGATGAGGTTTAAGTACATTTAATATGCCATTTATAGCAACACGAGTTAAATTATGTTTAAAAAAAAAGCATTTTTAATTTCTCTTTAGATCCAGAATTGCTAAAGATATTTGATTCGTTACATAAAGAGTAAAGTATTTTGAAATCTTTAACTGTGGAACTTCATTTTTGATCTGTGTCCATGGAGCACGATGCAATAATGCATAAAAAATTTTAATACTGGTTTTTAATTACCATATATTATTAATATTATACATATTTATAAACTAAAAACAATAAATAGACTAAAGTACATAGTAAAATTAATATTATTTCAAACATACTATTTGTAATTCTTATTCCAATTTACATTTTATGAGTGCAAAATAAATATAAGTCTACAAAGTGACAGAATTAAATAAATAGGCATTTTAAAGATATGTACTTGTTATTTATTTAAAAGAATTGATAGTACTTACCAAAATATTCTGTTATAAATGGTTGCTAAAAATGATATAATTAATAATAGCTAATTCTAGAGCGCAAATACTGCTAGTAGTAGAAAAAGAAATGGTAAACACGATGATTTTCAAATATGGTGGCCGCGCATGCTTAGACCTTTTACTTAGTCTACGCATGATTCGTTTCTTCAATCTCTTTGGTAAATACCACGGCTGCCGCTTAGCTGCCACTGCATCAACAGCCGATGACGATGTCGAGCACAATGTGCGGTAGAAAAAACAGTGACCGTTTCATGTATAAGATACCGGGCTCGGACCGATGAGAAAATTTGGTGAAAAGTGAGTTGCCAATGAAGCCGGTGAATGGCGAGTGTAATACCAATAAGCCTCTGCTACTAGGGTTATTTCTTTTAATTAATTTCTACAATAAAAATTTTAAGCATAAATTTTGTTGCAAAAATTATATAAACACATACTTAAATATCTTTTAATTTCAGACCTACAATTTGCATATTGTATACATTTACACTAAAACGGTTTGACTATTTTTTCTTGTATTAATATGTGTAATATAAATATTTATATATTATAGAAACAATCTAACATAACTTAATGTATTGCTGTTATTTATGCCTTAATATTTATCATTGACTAGCAAGGAAAACAATGAAACTCGCATTTTCTTCTTAGATAATTACTACATATTTCATTAATTTTTGTTATTTATTATATATTAAGCACCAGATTTTTGAAATTCTCTTCAAACAAGTTTAATCTTTAAGCTAAAAAAAATCAACTAAATAAACATTAAAAGACTCCATATTTTCAATAGTTTGTAAAGGCAAAAATTCACACATAGTAAAAGCAACCCAACATCATTTGACTTGGACTTTAATATTTTGGTTATGCATTTAATACAAATATTAATATGCAAACTGTACAATTTCCTATCCTGGAAATTAAACATGGACTAATTTCAACAATTTAATTACAAATGGGACTTTAAAATACTTATTAATTTTTTCATGTAATAAATCATGAAAATTATTTTATCAAAATTAGTTATTACATGATTATGATTAAGGCTGGGAAATATAGTTTAGCATATGAATTATATGAGAAAGAACACAAAATTTTCTTCAAATGGCCAAAGTATACCTTTACACTTTATGTTAGTGAAAGACCATAATTTATATTCAGAAAATTTGGATACCAAAAATATTTGAATATTAGTAGATTCACATGAAATTTTATAAAATTCTTTTGAGACTTTAAAAGATCTACCTAATTAATATAAATGATTTATTTTCACTTAAGATTATATCATGAGTCTTAATGTCACCATCACACATCATGACACTATTATTTGAACTTTTCAATCTTTTGAATTGAGTGACACAATCTTTTGAACCTTTAAGTGTGAAATAGGTTCCTTCTAATTTTAAATAGAGCTATACCCAGCTATACTAAGTCTTGACATTAATGATGATGGCCTAAGAGATATTGATTCTATAATTTAAAAAATTTCCAAAATATCTGTTCATTGCACAGGACTTAATTTTTTGTATCTTAAATACACTTACTCTAAAGGAGTTAGGTTGAAAATCTAATAAGTTTTTTCAGCTTTCCTTAATAATTTTTAAGCGGAAACACTAAAATTATCTAGGTAGCCACACCTTTTTACATTTTCAATAAGATGTGATAGTGCATGGATACTGTATGTGATAAATTTTTTGCCGTACAAAATTGTGCACTGCTCAACAAAAACTCTAAGCAAAGAACCAGCATATTCAAAATATTCTGCAAGAGATTTTTCATTTACCAGTATTCATATTGAAAAATGTAACAAGAGAAAACAGTTGTAATACTTCTCAGATAATATATTTTTCATTTCAACTGGTCCTGTATTAAGAAAAAATTGTCGCCATTCAGTAGCTTTCCAACGATCAACGTGTTTTAAAGGCATTGGTTTTCTTTGAAATTCAATAGGAATAAACTTTACACAAACCTTATCACAAATACTTATCAAAAGCTTATCAGAGATTATAGAAATATCAGCATTTCTTAGTCTGCAAGAACGAGTACCTTTGCACCAAGAAAAAACTAATTTTTGCATAATGCCTAAACAGACAAAATGCATATAATCCAAAGGAAATTTCCTTATCACTTTAATATTTAACTCTTTAAAAGGGGATTCTGCAGTAAAATGAAAATCATTATTCGAGTCACCATCATTTCTTAAAGAAGCATTAATTCCTGGATAAGTCATCTTTCGATAACATTTACCTTTTTGTTACCTACCATTTATCACAACCATAGTAACCAATAAACAATTTAGTACAAGTAGCAAAAGCTCTTGATGGATATCACAAATTACTGCATTAACAAAAATTAAACATTTTTCACCCTATATTGCAAGACCAGCATAACAATTTTTAAATCTTTAACTAATTCTTTTAGAAATTCATTGATATTAGGTTTCCTTTCAACAAATAAATACCACAATGAGAAAAAGTGTATCTATTATCTTATAATGCTGCCTAAAGTTGGCCGAAATTGATATGAACTGTTATACCAAGGCAATCTATCAATATGTAAATTTAGGCTTAGAGTAGAATTTTTAGTTTTCAATCAATACTAGAGTTTTTGCTTAATAATATTTTTTAAAGTGAAATGGATATATTCACATTTTTGAATTTTAGATACAGAAACATAAGTAAGTGTACTGAGTAATATTCTAGCTGGCAATATTTTGTATGATAAGGTTTAAGTACATTTAATATGCCATTTATAGCAACACGAGTTAAATTATATTTCAAAAAACATCGCTTTCATTTCTCTTTAGGTACTGAATTGCTAAAGATATTTGATTCGTTATATAAAGAGTTAAGTATTTTGAAATCTTTAACTGTGGCACTACATTGTTGATTTGGGTCCAAATCAGCTGATACTGAGTGCATTTATTTTGGAATTAAAAAAGTGTTCTTTATAATATCGCATTATGTTCAGGTTTCCTTTATAATACTTTTTCTTGATACTTCCATAATGATCTACCTCGAATAAACTAATGATAAAATACTTGTTGAACAAAGAATATCCCACTAATTTCTTTTCTCTAATTTTATAACAAACCCTTAAACGGCATTATTTAATTTTGTACATTTCTCCAATACCGTGAGAAAATTTTAAAGTCCCATAATGGGGGTAGAAGCTGACCGGGTGTTCGGTCACCCCTGATTAAATGTTCTGCTTTTTCACTGGGAATCCCCAGCTCGATAAGTGATTAAGTATCCATCAATGTCTGGTCATTTCACTTTTCACATGCTCCTCCAATTTCTCTCACGACCTAGTGTCTCCGCAGAAAAACCCCTCTTCATTTAAACCCCCCCCCCGGTTCGGGGGAAGAGTGAAGCAGTGGAAGAAAAATCATTGTATTTAAGTTGATTTATTAAGTGATTAACTTGTTTTTTGATAAATTTTCGATTGTTGCAAATATTGTATATGAAATTATAAAAAAAAATAATAAATATTAATAAAATATATATATTGTAATTAATTCATTAATACTACATTCCTGTAATTTTTTAAAGAAATGCTGGATTTCCATTATATTAGTTTATTAACTTTCAAATTAAAGGACTGGTTTTATCGAAAATATTTATACATGTAGTTATAAACTTTCAATGTTTATAAATAATTAAGAATTGAATGGTATTGTTAGAAATGTTGGTTTTAATAAAGGAAAGTTCGTTTGGATAAATTAATTTTAAAATATCACTATAATTAAAATTTTTGAAAAAAATAAAATCGCCAAAATATATCTAAAAGCAAAAGGATATTGAAAAATAAAACTTTTCAAAATAATGTAAAAATTAATTAGCAAGTGTGCTAGAAAAATTTTAACCTTGTAGATTACCGCAGGTTTGAATAAAAATATTTTCACCGTTATAAATATAGTTATAATAAATATTAAGTTTGACTAAATTGTTCCAGTAATCGAAACTAATACCGGGATAAATAGCAAAGAAATTCATTTTAAAACAATTATTAGAATACGAAGAATTTATCTCAATTATCATTCTCCACAGTTTGGGTTTAGGAAACAACTATCGACTGTGCATCAATTGCTAAGAGTAGTAGAGGAAATTTCAAAAAATATTGCTGTCAAAAACTCCACTGGCGGAGTATTCCTAGATATACGAAAAAGCTTTTGATAAGGTGTGGCACGAAGGCCTTACTTATAAAATGATTAAGTATAGCTTCCCCCCGCACCTAATCAGGCTCATTCGAAACTACCTATCTAATAGAACATTAGCCGTCAGGATAAACTCCTCCCATTCACCAGAAAGGACCATTTTGGCAGGCGTCCCCCAAGGATCACTGCTGGGTACCTTTTCATTTAATCTGTACATTAATGATATTCCTCAAGACCCACGAACCATGCTGTGCCTCTTCGCAGATGACACTGCCGTTCTTGCTTCCGGACCCAAACTTTAGATCATAAGAGATACGCTTTATGAACACCTTAATGAAATAAACAAATGGATTAAAATTTATAGAATTAAAATAAACGTGGCTAAAACCCAGGCAATTCTCTTCAGTAAAAAATTGCGAATAAATTGCCGTAACATCCAAATTGCATTTAAAAAAAATTAAATGGAAAACTGACATCACATATCTGGGAGTCAAATTCGATAAAAGACTGACTTGGAAGCTACATATTACTGATATCAGAAACAAATTCATTGGAGCTACAAAAACCCTCTTCCCACTTATAGAATGGAACTCGAAATTATCCCTTAGTAATAAGCTCCTGATCTACAAGTCTTACCTCAGACCAATAATAACTTACGCAGCACCGATCTGAGGTGGAGCATGTATGACGAACTTATCCATCATCGAACGCAAGCAGAATAAACTACTCAGGCTTATTTCAAAATCCGAGCCCTACTTCAGGAATCAACTCATTCATAAAAATTTTAGGGATGCTGACTCTAATAAATTACATCAAGCATCTTTCAAGCATCTTTTTAAATTACATCAAGCATCTTTCATTTAGGTTTTACAATAAACTCTATAACATAAATAACTCTGAAATTCAAAAAATTGATAACTATAATCCATATGAATTAATACATTTTCACAGACCCAGGGCCGTCCTCAGGATCACCCCCACAACTGAATCTCAGATTATCGATTCCGCCGAAATTTTAATCCCCCTTTTCTTTCATTATCGTTTCCGCCGAGGAGCTTAACCCCCTCTTTCCCATACCTATTGATATCGCCGCGGACAAGTAAATAGAGGAATTTATGATACAACACATTTGGCAGCTTATCCATCCCTTTGTCTATTGGCGGGCTTGGCGACTATTGACACCACCGTTAGATTATGTAAGCTGGTTGGTCAGTCCTTAAAAATGTTTCAGGACTTCAAGAATGTTCAGGAAATGTCTCTCTTCTGTCACTTTTTGCTGAGCAACAATAGAGTGAAGTCGCGTATCCGAGGGTGCGATTTTTTTATCGATTTATTTATACTGATTAATTAATTTTTTACTATGGATTTCCACTTCTACACCAGCAAGCAAGAAAAAAATCTACTTATTGTAGATGGCTATACTTACTATGAGAAAAGAAGACTAAAAAGCGGTGAAATCGTATGGCAGTGTAGCAGAGAACAAATACACTGCAAAAGTGTATACGATGCCGAACAAAACATCTATTTTAAGGCTTGATAACGTGCATTGCCATGAAAAGGATGAAAATTTACCAACGAAAATACTTAATCAAGCCGCTAAAAGGAAAGCAGAAGATATTTTAGAAGAAGAATGGATCTAGTGTTTGTTAGATTCCTAGCCTAAAAGGCCATGTACCTTCTATTCCAAAGAAATTTTTCTACACCTAACTTTAGTTGAGATTAACATAATGATTTTAAAACATAAGATTATTTAAAAAAAATTTTAAGAAAATATTTTGCTTAGGTTAAAGTGCTCCCAATGAGAGTTCTTTGCATGAGATTGAATAAACATAAAAAAGAAAAATTTGAATACACATTACAAACAAGAGTGCAAGAAAATATTTTTAAATTACAGTTTATATACATAGTATTAATAAAACTATATAAAGACAAAAAGATTTTTTTTATTCTATTATATATATATAAAATATGCATATATATAAATACAATTTTTTTTATTTATTTATTTAATTCTACTTTTTGGGAGGGGAATAGATAAGTTTGAAAGTAGCTTAACCAGCAGAACCGCCCTTGGTCTGTGGAAATTGGAAAGTTCATAGGGACTGTAATTTTCAATTGCTTGAATTTCGGAGTTATCAATTTCATAAAGTTTGTTGTCGAAGCGAAAAGCAAGGAATTGGACGTGTCTTGATAGGGGAAGGACACCCAAATGGTTTCTGATGTGTTCGTTTCTGATGTAGAAGTCTGACTGAGTGATCAGTCTAAGAAATTTACTTTGTTGACCCTCAAGAGGATTCAGGTTCGTTTCCGCAGCACCACCCCAGATTGGGGCTGTATAGGTGATAATAGAGCGATGGTATGATTTATAAATCAACAGCTTGTTAGCCATGGAGAGCTTCCATTTGTAGGCAATTAAGGGGTAGAGTGAAGTTTTGGCAGAAATAAATTTATTCTTGATTTTATTAATATGGGCTTTCCGGGTAAGTTTTTTTATCTAACGTAAGCCCGAGGTACTCGACTTTATTTGACCAGGGGACTGAAAAACCGTTTAGTTGAATCTGGGGGGGGGGTAGAGTGCGTTTCCTAGTAAAAATGACAGCAGTGGATTTGCTTGGATTTATTTTAATTTTCCACTTATTAAGCTACTCTTCAATGGCCATGAGGTGTTCAGTAAGGGTAGCATGGATTTTCCAGTAGAGCGAGCTAGTTGACAAAACGGCAGTATCATCAGCGAACAAGCAGATCATAGTATTTTGGTGTTACGGAATATCATTGATATAGATGCTAAATAAGAGAGGACCCAGCAGGGATCCTTGCAGTACTGCTGCAAGAATGGGTCTGTCCAGAGAAATATCTTTTCCTACTCTAACAGTAAAAGTGCGGTTGGAGAGGTAATTATAAATTACAGTAATTAATTGGGTGGGGAAATGGAATTTAATTAGTTTGTAAATTAGACCAGGATGCCAAACTCTATCAAACGCTTTTTCTATATCAATGAATATACCTCCCGTGGATTTTTTGCACGCGATTCCTTTTAAAATTTTTCTACTATTCTGAGTAGTTGGTGGGTGGTCGAAAGTTTTTGACGGAAGCCAAATTGTTGAGGAATAATAATTTTGTCGGCCTCATCAAAGACCAGAAATTTATTAAGAATAATTTTTTCGGCAATCTTGGCCATAGTCGGCAAAAGAGAAATCGGTCTATAATTGGATGGGAGATTTTTGCTTTTACCCTTCTTGTACAGCGGAATGATAACTGCCCTTTGCAACTTGCTGTTAAGCGTCATTTATCATTGAAACTGCCATAGACTTAGGTGATAGATTTTTAAATTGTTATTTTTGAAATTGATATTCATTATTTAAGGATAACGTGTTTGTTAAAACTTTTAACCTTTTGTTTGCTTAACCTTTGATTCTCGCCAAATTGTAGTCACAGTTAATCACCAAGCTGGGCTTATTTCCAATCGTATTCTGGTTGCAACAGAACAATTTATTGTTCTGTGCCAACAAAAATCACCAATAAAATCAATAGCCAAACAAAAATCTCCAAGTTTGTCAAGAAGGCTCTCTTAGATACAATATTAAACAAATGTTTACATTGTATTTGTTTGGAAACAGTTGTGGATATGACGTCACACTAATGTCGTCAATAGAAATTAGTCCTGCAAGTTATACATCTAAATTTAATATGGAAACTTATGAAATTTATGTATAACTATTAAATAAAAAAAATTGTTATTTATAATTATTTATATTTGAAGTTTATATAAAGTCAAAATTTTATTATTTATGATGTTGGCTGTAGAATTCAAAAGTTTGTAAGTGTTAAAGTTTAAAGTTTCTTTATCAATTAAATCTTAATAAAATTTTTTACAAAAAAATGCATAGTTATTAGAAGCTTTATCAACAGTCGTAATAGTAAAGTTGTCTTTAAGAATTTTAATAGCAGATTTCAATGGGCTAAATTAAATACCAGGAAATGTTAAATTATTATCAAAAATATAATTTTTAATTTTATATTACAGTTTAGTCTTCCAAATTGTATATTTTGCAGAATAACTTTATAAATTTTAGACCTATTTATTTGAAAAACTGGTCTCTATTTAGTACCTTTATTTAAAATTTCTTTAAGATTATGACCGATGATGATATAAAAGCATTGAAGTTCTTACAAGAATCCTGAAAACACCTATTTTCACTTTAATTATATTTTAATTTTTATTCTACATTAAAAATTATGAACTACTTTAACTTCTTAATTTAACTATTTGAAACTTGTTTAATCTTATATATATTCAGGCTTGCATTGAATTTAAATAAATTATAAATGAAAGTGTGTTCAAATCCCACCTCCAGTTTGGCTGTGAAGCGGCCGTTGAGAGACAAATATCTGTGCAAGGGTATGTTTTTTCAGTCAATAAATGTATAACTTTCAAAGATGTTTTTAATTTTTTCAACGCAGAAAAATAATTATGTCCGATTTCATTATATTAATTTGGAATGATTTCTTTCGAGTTAAAATATCTGTTTATTACATAATGTGAAATAACTAGTTAAAATTAATTATCAAGAAATTTTTTATGGGTACTTAAACATAAATAAGGGGTTAAAACATTTTATACATTGATCTTTTAACTTTGGAAAAAAGAATTTTTCAACATAAAGTACTAATATGAAGGCAGCAAAATTATTTCCGAAACCGCTTAGATTACTAATTATGAAACCGCTCACATAAAAATTATTTCCGAAATTTATTAAAGAATGAGACTTGTGAATTACTTACATCTATTTTATTCAAAACGAAACTTTTTATAGGTTATAGATCAGGGATGGCCAAGACGTCGACCGCGAAGACATTTTAGGTAGTCCACGCGACCATCTAGATAATAATCTCGGATATTAACAATTTAATGGATATGACTTATGACATAGAATCAATGAATTATTTAAAATAAAAATTTACTACAGTCTACACTTTAAAACCCAAAACAAACTGTGCAAAGATTTACGATTTAAAGATTTATGATTAAAAGTTTACGATTTAAACCTCAAACGGATATGATGAGAGCGATTAAAATATTCAAAAAAACTAGAGAAAGGTATGCATCTCAATTAAGAAAACATGAATTGAGAAACTTCGAGAGTACATCCATAATCCAAACCGAGACTTCGAAGATTTCGCTTAATACCTACTTGTTTTGTTTTAAGAATTTGAAAGAAGATTCGCTGACTTAATTAGGTTAAAAGAAATACTTAATTTTATGATATTTCCCCATTTAATGAAAATGTCCACATTGATGGAGTATCTGAAAAAATATGACATTTAATAGATATCACATGAATCACGGTCGAGGAAGAAATTATTAAATTAAGATGCGATAGATTTCTTAAATCCAGAGCATATTTAGCGATACTGATTTTTGGAAAATAATTTCTGAGGAAACGTTTCCAAATATTTACACATTGATTTTGTATTTGAAATCATACCTTGGATCGAGGTATCTTTGCGAATCTGCTTTTTCAACCATGAACAAAAAAACAGACATTGGTCGCATTTAACAGATGAACATTTAATTTCGTGTTTATGCATTGTAAAAAGCTCATACCAGCCACAATTTGATAAACTTGTCGCAGATATACAGTGTCAAATTTTAGTTCTATTTTTAAAATTAAAAAAAAAATAATGCAGTATAAATTTAAAAAAAAAAAAAAAAAATTATGCAGTATATACATTTCTGTTAATATTTTCAGTTTAATTACTAATATTATTTCTTCATTAAATGTTGTTAGATAATATTTATTATATTTTTATCACTAATTTATTGAATTTCAACCAAATATTTTACTTTTAAAATAGAATTTTTTAAGACAGTATATAGTTAACCATTATGCAATTCTATAGAAAATATTCATTATTAAATTATAAAAAAATTGTTGTTACCACATGCTTGATATGTAGAAAGTAACGATGTTAAACCTGTTTATTGTTTTAGTTTTATTTAAACATTTTAAACATCAAAAATTACTTCTTTTTGAATTCTTCTGTAAAGATGGATATATATTTGATGTAAAATTATACAGCAAATACTAAACAATATGAATCAAGAAATTCGCCAGAATAGTAATTTCTATAGAGATTGATATAATTAAATCTGTTTCTTATGGTAAACAATTTATTTATGTGAAAGTAATTTTAAATTAATATAATGTGACAATAATTATATTTAATACATCCGGTGTCTTGTTTACTGCAATAGTATCTTCATCATTCTTTTGAAAATGCTATTTTTACAAAATATACATTTTTATGTCATTTCATAACGAGTACCTTAAATTTATTTTATTTTTCTCATATAGCTTTACATTTTTTACTTCTCCGTGATGCTACGTAAAAAATTAAGTTTTGTTTATTAATATATTTAAAATAAATTTTACACAAAATTAGATCATACAAGAGCATAAAAATCAAGAATATGTAGTGAAATATTATAATTTGATTGAAAGGTAAGCTTCCTGTAGGTGTTGAAATTAATGTTTATTAATGGAAATTTTTAATAACGTTCGATCATTTAAACATATAAAACATTTGTTCATATATATATGTCGTTTATAATATATTATTATTATAAAATAAGTTATATCTCATCTGGACTCAACTTATTTTTCTCGAAAAAAATTGAAATGAAAGATATTTTAAATTCAAAATATAATTTAAATAGTTACAATAAAAAATAAATGAAAAAAATTAATATTATCAATTTTAATTAAAATAACAGGTTAGTTAAAAAAATATATCTGTAATAGGCAAAATTTATTTATTCTGAAATCGAGTTAAGTTAACCATCTGTATTATAAGATTATAAACTAGATTAAAAACTGTCTAGTCAAATATAGAAAATTCTTTAAATTGTTCATGTAATGTCATAATTTATTTTAAATATAAGATTAAATTATTTTTTGAATGATTTCTTTTAATAAAAAATATCAATATGGAAAAAAAAAAAAATTCTGCTCAAACTAATTCCACTCAATTTTTGATAATCTTAGCTCACTAAAAGTCTCTTTTAACTACATTTCCACAAAAACCAGTTTTATTACCCTAATAGTCCTTCGGAATTTCCAAGAAAGCCAAATTGATGCGTTTTCTTGGAATAACTTCTCGTTTCAGAGCTGTTTAACGGTATCAGAGAACCAATGAAACATGGTAAAACTAAGCACGTGACCCTTGAAATAACATTATCTACGTCATACTGTTATAAGTTACAAGAAAACCAAAGAAAAGCTCCTAAGCCCGAATCATGTGTTGCACTACATAACGTAATTTGGCAAGAACTGTTATCAGTTGCCCATTGGATTTCCAAAATTCTAAAAACAATTTTTTTCTAATTATTCACGAATTTTTATATGGACTATTATAAACAAGGGTTTGAACCGAACCCGAACCAATACAATGTAACAATAAGATTAATAAGTACTACTGTTAGCAAAATTTCTATGCACGCTACCTAAGTCAAAGTGTCGATTAAAAAGTGTTAGGCAGGCCGCACATTGAGGCAGCATGCCTCCAACGCTCACCTATCGCTTTCCGGCCGCGATGCTGCCCGCGAGAGACTTGTTGAAAAGTACCATACTCCTAAGTCTGTTTTTACACGGTCTTTTTGTACACGGTTTTGATATAACACGGTTTGAAAATTGAATATTTTTAATTTTTTACACGATTTTATTCCATTTAGCACGATTTGAAATTTTATGTACTTAAATTTTTTTTGTCAAATTTAATTTTTGCGAAGTATGTTCATATCACAAAAAAGTATTTATGAAAGAAAAAAGTCTGAAACCATCGATAGTATCGATAGTTTGCGAACACTAGCTTAAAGATTTAAGTGAATTCCCCTTTAGCGCGTACAAACAAGTAGGGGAATTCCCTTTATGTGCATACAATAAAATTTACTGGTCAGAGCAATTGAAACGTGTTAATATTTTGTGAACTGTCAATGCAATAAGACGTGTTTGGTAAAGAGATTTTTTGCAGGCAAATTTGATTTTCCATTAAATTTAATTTTAACGCATTAAGATAAAAGGTAAGCCAAAAAATATTTTGTATTTATTCAGTTATTTATGTTTTTTAATTTTGTTAAATATTTTATGTAATCCCTAAAAGGAAATGTCAGATATAAAACTAAAACGGAAGGCAATTTCTTTGGAAACCAAGATTAAAATTTTAGATCGCCTTTGAAATGGAGAAGGCTCAACTGCTCTTGGTAAAACGTTCGGTTTAAATGAAGCCACAATAAGAACTATAAAGAAAAATGAAATTGCAATTAGGCAATCGGTGATTTCTGGAACGAACCTATCTGTTAAGTCTTCATCATACACTAGAGATGCTGTTAAAGAAAAAATGGAAAAAGCACTCATAATATGGCTGGAGGAAAATGCCCAAAAAAGAATTCCCGTAGACGGAAACAATATCAAACAGCAAGCATTAAGGTTCTATAAAATGATAAAAGACGAACAACCGTCTACATCCACACAAACAACTGCTGAGAAGAGCTACGTATTTTCTGCAAGCACAGGTTGGATGAGGGGATTTCTCCATAGGCATGCGCTTCATAACATAAAAATCAAGGGCGAGATTGCTTCTGGAGATCAGAAAGCCGCCGAAGAATACCAACTAAAACTTTAAAAAATAATAGCGGATGGTGGATACAGTCCAGATCAGGTTTTTAACGCTGACGAAACCGGTCTTTTTTGGAAAAAAATGCCGAGAAGAACATATGTGGCCAAATCGCAAAAAAGTGCTGGGGGTTTTAAAGTTGAAAAAGATCGAGTCACATTTTTATTGTGCAGTAACGCTTCTGGAGATCGGATGTTAAAGCCCCTGCTTATCAATCGTGCATTAAAGCCTCGAGCAATGAAAGGTGTCGATTTTGATACATTGCCGGTTAATTGGATGGCCAATAAAAAAGCATGGGTGACGACTACAGTTTTCACAGAATGGTTCATTAAATATTTTGTGCCAGAAACTAGAAAATATTTGAATGAAAAGGGCTTAGAATTTAAAGTTCTTCTGTTGGTAGACAATGCACCCGGGCATCCTCAGTTGGAACACGAAAATGTACAAGTTTTGTTCCTGCCACCAAATACCACATCCCTAATCCAACCACTGGACCAAGGAATTATCGCAACATTCAAAACTTATTATATCAAACGAACATTCCAGTACATTTTGGACACTTTGGATAGGGATAAAACTCTAACAGTAATTGATGCCTGGAAAAAGTTTTCTATCAAAGATTGCGTTACACATGCTGCTTTAGCATTGTCAGATTTACGACCATCAACCTTAAACGGATGTTGGAGAGCAATTTGGCCAGAATGTGTAAAAAGTAAAAATCCTGTGGAGAAAAATACAAACGAATATCCCAATATAATTGCTTTAGCACACGCAGTTGGTGGGGAGGGTTTTGATGACTTGGTATCTGATGACATTGATGAACTGATGATTGATAAAGTTCTTAGCGAAGACGAAATATTACATTTTGCCTCACAGAATGCTGATGTTATAGAAAGCAGTGATAGTGAAGAACCTGTAAAATTAACTGAAAATTTAATTCAAGAAGGGCTTCAACTTGCAAATAAATTAGGACACCATTTCGTCAAAAATGATCCCAATGTCGAAAGAGCTGCACAATTCCAACGTGAGCTGAATTCTTGTATGGCTCGTTACAAGGAATTATACAAAGAGGTAGCAAGAATTGGCGAACAACGGCTCATAACAGAGTTCATTTTTCAAAATGTAGATGCCGAACGAGCAAGAGAAAGTCCAGTTCAAAATTATTCCAACGATGATAGTGAATGTATACGCGTTCGAAGCAAGCGAATGCGAATAACTGATGACGACAGCAATTAAATTTATGTTGTTGTATTTATGATTATCACTTATTCTATTTTATTTTATTTTTTACCTTAAAAATTGAATAACCTATTCTTTTCGTTCACAACATAGTTTTTTAGTTCCTGAACTTGCCATACATTTAATTTATATTACTTTTAAGATTAGAGTGCATATCTTTTTTATCATTAATTACTATGCTTGTGAAAATAAGCATTATATATTTGATTTAATAAAATAAACATGAATTCTTGTTCTTAAAAATTCTTGTTTTTCACTAATTTTAATAGGTTTTAGAGATTAGGAACAAATCACCCATTTTTGTATAAGATCAATGTCTTTTTTTACACGTTTTTTTTTTTTTACACGGCTTCTTCTGGAACCAATCTACCGTGTAAAAACAGACTTAGGTGTATACTGAAAACTGAAGCGACGGCAGGAAGATCTCACGCATGCGCAATACATCTGAGCAGGTATCTTCCGTTTCTGTGATTGCTTGAGAACTATATGGCTACAGCGTTGACGTTTTTATTAAATATTTAAAGTTTGGTGTCTCGCATTTGAAATATAAAATTATCTCAATAGGCACGATATAAAAATTAATAAATTTGGGATATTTATTTCAAAACTATTAACTAACTAAAAATTTATTATTAACAGAAATCAATTCCTTGTAAGTCTCATTAATAATATGACTAGAAGACTAGTTACAGAAAATGATTTGATAAGTGAATTTCGAGTACTAGATTCAACGGAGTGGCCAGCAGATATTGAAATTGGCTATGGAGAAAATAAAATCCAGTCATTAGGTACCAGATTTAATTTAACATCACCGATGCGATGTATCAATGCGTTTAGAGATTACATTGATACTGGAGGCAAAGTAATTCCTGAAGATGTAGAAATCTTAATTCGATACATAAATATTGTACCTTGCAGTTCGGCAGAGTGTGAGCGCGTATCCAGTAATATGAATATTATTTCAAATGAACAAAGAAATAGAATATTAATTGAAAATCTAGCAAATCTTTTATTTGTAAAAATGAATGAGGCACCACAACAATTATTTAAACCAGATGATTATGTAAAAACTTGGTTAAAGTCTCATTGTTCAGCTGATGACAACAAAACAAGGAAAATTCAACCACAAGATCCTGAACATAATCCTATTCGAAATATTTTATAAAAACCATTTGTGTTTTCATGCATTTTTAATAATATTTATGCAATATTGTTTGAGTATCTACTATGCGTATTTTATAATTTGTTGACTAATTTTTATTAAACGTTCCCATTATTGTAATAAACATATATATATATATATATATATATATATATAAGTATATATACATTATATACATGGGTTTCGTAATAATTTTCGTTTCCTTTCCTTTTTATGCTATATACAGGGCCGATCCTGGCGACAGGTGAAAATTGGGGGAAATCTCCCCCCCCCCCCGCCGTCAAATTTGGGACATGAGACCTAAAAAAAAACCGTCGCTGCCGGGATTATCATGGAAAATCACCCCCCCCCCCGTCGTTAAATTTGGGACATGAGACGGCACAGAGCTGCTGCTGCCTACCCAGGATCAGCCCTATCTATACAATTATATATACGCGTTCCGGTAAAAAAAAAATTAGCACAACACCACTGATGGCAAGTAAGATAAGGGGATATGCTTTATTTGCATGAAGAAATTATTGAGATATCATGTTCAAAATGACAGTGATGAAAACGACATTAAAAATTAATACAAATATATGAAAGATAAGTAAAGAATCTTGAATTATTATGTATTTACAATAATAAAGTACTACATGAAAAAGTTGTGAAAATAAAAAGATCTTGACTAAAAAAAAATTTACTAGAAAAATATCAAAACATATAATTGTTAGAAAGATATCTTGAGTAATATATTATTTACAACATGACTATTGCAGGAGAATCATAGCAATAGACAGAATAAGAATAAATAAATATATATATTTTCTCTCTCTATATATATATATTTAAATACATTCATAAAATAAGCAATTTTAAACATAGAAAAGACAAGTAATCTAAAGGACAACGTGTACAAATCATTTAATATAAATAATACAGAGATATTTATGAAAAGGAAGTTATTTACAGTTAATTAAATGATTAAAGTCGAGATCTTTTTTTGTATTTACATCTCGGGTGGTGGGTGGGGTTGTTAGTGAGAGGTTTTATTCTCAGAACTGACCTTGGTCTATGAAAATTTTGAATTTCGTATGGGCTATAATTTTCAATTTTGCTGATTTCCGAATTGTTTATTTTGGGTAGGTTATCGTGAAATCTAAAGGAGAGATATTTACTGTATCTTTCGAGAGACAATATACCTAGGTTTTCCCTAATTAGGGAATTCCTAAAGT
>JAPDSC010153237.1:0-12767 GCA_026290005.1 Latrodectus geometricus
TATATGACTTTCAAGCTGAACTGTTTGCCAAAATTTTCAGTGATTCTTAATATAACTTAGGGTGTAGATTTGATAGTCTTACTTAGTTATATAGTTTGACAGTCTTAGTTATAGCTGCTGTAGAGTTAGTATTATAACGTAGTTGAAGAAATGTATTCTAGAGAGTTGGCATAGATGTTTTTGCTCTGAATGGAAGCATTTAAGCCAAAAAATCTTAACCTATGATTCTATCTAAAATGATACAGTAAATAAATGCGAATTAACTTTAGAGACTTTAGTGTCTACATTGTTAATAATTTTATGAGACAAACTAAATAATTTATTTTTCTACCGACTTATAAACAATATGCAAGGTCATTTTGCTACTGTTTTTAATTGTTACCTTGCATTGACTTGAATTAGATGAAGCCTTGTTTCAGTGAATAAATTTCGGTATGTGAATTACCGTTATTGGATACAATCTCAATAAAACAAGCTTTTCAGAGAAGCAAGCGTCCTGCAGAGACTTTAAAACAACCTCGGGTTTACCGTATAGTGATCACACATTATTGTTTGAAACCATTTGTTATTTTCTCTACTCTAGAAAATTGCATAAAGTTTTGATAGTAATCGATTAACTGTTTACGCTTGATTGGCAATTACCAGTTGTCCTAAAACCTTTTTCAGCGAAGGTGGCAATCAAATTTGATGGAAAGACGAGGATTTTAAAGCTTTATTCCTTTTTAAAAAGAATGTCCCATAAGCAATTTAAAAATATTTAGTGAAATAAAAATCTTAAGCCAATCTTCACATGGAAAGATGCATATACTAATCGAAATAAAAGACTTAGGTGACATTTGAAAGTTGCCAAAATGTCTTTGTTTGACAGCAAGAAATCAGGCTGCTTAACAATTGTTTTTGGGTTCTTGGAATTAGAGGTCTGGTTTGTTTGTTGCTCAACGGTAATTTTTTGCACATGAAGTCTAATTAGACCGACATTAACAGTTTAAAGTGGATTTTGAACCACTGCAAACATTCAAGCCCATGATGGGATTCGGACAGATGAACTGTTGAACCGCAGGCAAGATCGATTTGAATTTGAGTCGTAATTAAATGTTTATAAACTAAGTGAAATATCCTTAAGAAATCCATCCACAACATATAACTCTTGGATAATCCCAATATAAAAGTTACGATAATTTGAGTGCATGACGAAATTATTTAGAGTTATCCTGTCAAGCGGGAGATTTACTTGAAGGCTAGAGAAGTAATAAAAATAAAGATTTGATACACATAGATTATAATGGGATTTTTATTAATATTTCAGATTTAATCATTATGAGTGTATTTAAATATTGCAAATTACTTGTTGGTCATCCTTGAATATTCTGTGATTCCTGATAAAATTCATAGTTTGTGCAATAGGCTGAGTTCTGTATTATACGTTTTATCTTTTTTGTTTGCATCCTTGTAATTATTTAAAAATAACTTTTTTTGATTAGAATTACACAAAATGATTTAAATTTTGAATGTCTAAATACCTAACCAACTATTTAACAATTGTAGCATTTATGAATAATAATTTCTCTTTGCTTCTACAATCGTTTTGGTATGAAAAATTTTTAAATTCTGGTAAGTGAGTGCTATAACGACAGTTTTATTAGGGTCATTAACAACATAATGAAGTTCCAGAGAATGTCAATTTGATCTTATTTTTTCAATTTGATCTTTTTAGAATAAATTTGTTGCCTTGTATCATATTTGTATCGTTGATCAGTTTGCGTATTCTATCATCTTTATTAAGTTTACTGGAATATTAAGAAAAATAATTTTATTCGAGTATTAAGTAGGTTGTTGAAAGTTTTTAGATGTTCTAATTTTTGATTATATTTTATCAGTTAATAGTTGAGTACGTTTTTGTCTTCTGAATTGCAATAGAAAAAAAATTTGCAATTTTTCTCCAGACAAAATTTTTTGCGATTTTCTGCAAGACATGTTTTCTCAGGAGAATTTCA
Source organism: Latrodectus geometricus (assembly GCA_026290005.1). Lineage (NCBI taxonomy): Eukaryota > Metazoa > Arthropoda > Arachnida > Araneae > Theridiidae > Latrodectus > Latrodectus geometricus. The sequence goes on from JAPDSC010153237.1 coordinate 1,995, forward strand.
GAAATGGAGTCCTTTCTATCTTGATCACGTAGGATACAATTTTTCTTTCTTTATCTTTTTCCGTTTTTTTGTGTTATAATTCCCTCAACAATGTTTTTCAATTGTTTTTGTTAGTATATTCTTTCTTGATTTATTTTTATATTTGTTTAACTTTTTAAATGTGATCTAAAGTACTATTTATATTCTCGAGTTGCTCATTTTGCCTTTGTCGTGATAGACATTTATATGTCATTACCTCATGTGCTCAAACTCTAAATGCCTCGTAACTGTTTTCGTGAGGACGCTATCAAAAAATTTCATTTTCCTTCGTATTTTAGTAAATTAAATCAGGAATTATTCTGATAATGTTAATTTTTGTAATTTGTTTTAAATTTCACTTTTATCTTCTTGATCAAACTCTGTTTGTTTCATCATGTTGATCATAATTTTATCTCTTCTAGCAAACATTTTTTGAGTAAAAAATTAACGAACTCATTTTTATGAACGTTTTAAGCAAGAATAAAATTTTTTACAGGCAGTCTTTGATGAGGGGAAGAAAATAACGATATATTTTTTTTATACTCACATGAAATGCTGAAAGTCTAATTATGTAGTCCTTACTGAAAAATTATTGGAAATGAAATTTGCTAATTCTGAATGAATTTTGTTTTTGCATTGCATTTAAGGTAAATATTTTCTTCACAAAAACTCAGAGAGTGAATTTGCTTTTTTTATATAAATTTATTAAATTTGTAGATTATTTAAGAATGACACTTATGAAACTTATATTCTGATACTTAGGAGTTAAGTAGTTGCTTAAAACACTTTTATTATCAGTATTAATTTTTTATTGAATATTACTTTTGGTGCTTGAGCGCAAATTAGATGTAAGGGTGTTTTCAATAAAATGTGTAAGAAATTGCTTTTATCTTAGTTAAATTTTAAGCTTATTTGAAGGCCAATATGTCAGCTTTTTTTCTATCTATGTTAATGTTTTACGATTGTACAGATTTCTTTGGAAGCCTTATGTTCGGTACCATATTTTTTGTTAAAAAAATGTAACGAACAAAACATAAAATGAATTTATGACTTCATTAGTTTTTTAATAGATTTTAATATATGTTACTCATTAAAATAAATCTAGAATTACTTTATTGATAAATGATTATTCTATGCTTTGAAGTATAATAAACGTAAACGAAAAAATAATTGATTTTAAACTGTTTTATTCAGTTTCCTTTAATTCATATTAATTTGTTATTTCATGTTATTATTTGTATGTGAACTTTACGTTACAAATTTTATGACAAAAATCATAGTATTTATAGAGCAATATCTTTTAATGTTTTACTTTTACTCATCACAAAAATAGTCTGCTCACTATCCAACTCTTTTTTTTTCTTTTAATCTTCAGTTATTTTCTGACTGATAAAAGAAGAATTATTCGTACATATCATAACACATTTAATTAATTAATTTTTTAATTTTAGATTTTCTAAGCAACTGCAATAACACAACTTCTGAATTTTCCTACATATTTTCATTACGCCTTTTCTTGTATTGATTCATTATGTTATTTTCCGAGAAAGTATAAATGTGAGAAATCTTATCCGGAATGATCAACATTATATATATATATATATATATATATATATATATATATATTGCATTTTTCTCTCTTACGAAACTAATTTTTTACTACTTACTTTAAAGTTAAATAATCACGTTGAATGCATAAAGAAGTTAGGTGTATTTCTTCTGCTATAGAGGTTTATGGTTTCAGAATGATTTTACGCAACGTAAATCAACAATTGTTTCATTAGTTATACCTATTTATTCATTAGTTACACATTTTTATCATTATAATTATTCCTGATAACCTGAAAATATTGTGTTTTTATGAAATGCAAATCTCAACAATAGTTTAACTGTTTATATATATATTTTTACATCCGGTTACACTGATTCATGACAACCTGCAAATATTTGTTTTAGTATTCTGTTAGTCTCCAGATTCAGCCTGCACTATGGCTGGTGTTTTGCAGCACATAATAAAGTGACAGGTAATTTATCAGCAAAAGTCATTTCTTTTGTACGGCTGACAAATGACTTTTATGCTCAGGTAACTCTTGCGAACTCAATGAATAAATTAACTATTTATCAGGAAGAGCTAAAATTTTGTATGTATAAAAATTAATGCATATTTTTATGTTACAAAGTTAATAAATTTAGTATACAAAATATAGATATTTGAAATATTCAAGGTAATATGTAATAGTTTGTAATGAGATAAAAATTTTAATATTAATAGATAAAGATTTTAGAAACAAATAAACGAAGAATTTTTTCTAATAAATTGAAATTAACTGGAAACTATTTTGATGCATTTATCAAAACCTGTGTAAAATAATGTAATTTTCTTGAAAAACTTTAATTTGCCGTCATAAATTTGATTTAAGACAGCTTATTAATTATTCATATAGATAAATAAGAATTACTACTATAAATGATGCAAAATATTCATGGTTGTATTTGTCTATCCATGTATAACCCAGAAAATATTAATTTAGTGAAAACTATACTCCTCATTTTACTCTATTGTTTTATAATTTCTTACATAAAAATTTAAAGTTTCAAATTTAGTGGAGTGCATACAATAGCGTTTGTCAGATGTAAAATACATCATCATTTTTTATTTATTCAAAATAGATGTTTAATTGATGCCAAAATGCATCTTACAAAATAAAAACTAAGTTACAAATTTCAAATACATTTTTCGAGAGTAAAAGTTTACTAACATTGTGCTTCATATCTCTATTGTTTAAAATAATGTTAATACAAATATCCCGATTACCCATTTTCATGCTTGAAAAATTTTAGTTCTTTACCATTTAATTGCTTATACTTATTTTTGACTATTTGAGTACTGGAGTATAGAAGTCGTTTTAAAAAATTAAATATTTCTTGTATGCGAAAATAAGACTAAAACAGGATCTAAATGGGTAAAATTCTCGTTTTTCATTTAAAAAGTAAGTAGTAATTTTACAAATGAACATTTATATTTCATATTTGTTTAACAGCTTATAATTTTTCATGATTTATTTAATTTATGCTTGACGAAACACATAAATTGTATATTTTCCCATTTATAACACTTCTAGAACTCCATAAATTATATGCTTCATGATTCAGCTGTTTGTATTCTAAAAAAACTAATTCTTTCTTTTCAGTAACAGTAAAGAATTATTAAATATATATGAGATAAAGCATTAAATATGTTTAAGAAGATTTTTTAAAACTACTCTAAAACAAGTTTAAACTATTTACAGAAATTTCGTTGTACAATAAGAAAACAATCATAAAAGTATGCTAATTGATTTCCTAAATTATATACATATGCATTAATTTGAATACTTAGTAAAACAATATAATTCATTTGATGGAAATAACTAAATTCATCTGAAATTTTCATGTAAAAGAAATAATTTGTTATCATTATTTCTGAAGTTCTTCTTTATAAAACTGTAAGTTAAAATTCAAATATAAAGGTTTTTATAAATTTTTGCTTAATCTATACATTTAAATTAGCCTTCATAAGTGATCAGTAATGTAACCATATCATCAATTTGGCACCAGTAACATTTAATTCTGGATAAAACATTAAAAATTTTAATATATATTTTAACTTTATCTCTTATTCAAATATCAAAATAAGTTTGCGTTAACTTTAAAAAAAATAGTATTTGATTATAGTAATTTTATGGGTGTCTCAAGTTTCTTACTAATTATGTTTTTATTAATATATCAACACAATAGTTATTAAATGGATTTTATACACCTGATAATCTATAATCATCCATTAAAGAATACCTAAAAAGTTACAAACTTGACATTATAAAAATTTTTTTTTTCAAAATTTCGCCATTAAGGTATACATCTATCAGAAACAATATTTTTTTGAACTGCAATCAATTCTACAAATAATATACCCACTAATATTCAATAGTTTATTTTTGCAGTTAGGAGGGCTTAAACTAACATTTGCAGCTGCACATCTTCTGATATTCTGAATTTTGTAGCAATATGTATATGTATGAATTGGTATACATATAGCAACACGTGTATATTGAAATATTTTCAATACTTCAATATGAATTTTTGTATGATCTTTAAGCATTTTATTAATGTATTTTGTAGAAAGAGTCATCATGTCAGTTGATGAATCCGGTATTTGACTAATGAAGTACATAACTGCTATTCATGATAAAAATGTAATATTATTAAGTTGCTTAAAAAGATTACAACAGTCATGATAACTGCCACTAAAGATTATCGTAGATATTTAACAACTGTAGAATGCAAGCGACTCATGGCATGGAACTTGAAAATTTAATGCTATGGTATTTATTATACACGATCATTATGTATATTTCTACCATGCATTCTCAATAGAGCAACAAATAATCATGTCCCCATATGATTTCAATTATTATTAATTATAATTAATTATAAATTAATTTTTAGGAGAAAAATTCAGACAAATCATCGAATAAATTATTTTTTAACAATAGGTTATATGAGAATGTTATGTTTGGTTTGAAATAAAATTTATATAAATAAAGCTTTTATGATCCTGAACTACTTTAGAGTAAGTTATATCTGTAAAATAATTTGCAATTAATATAACTTATTTTATCCATTTATATTTGACGTAATAATTTTCTAGTTATGTAGTTTATTACATTTTTGATAGTAAAATTACCGTTAAAATTGACATTTATAAATAATATTTGGATAATGCAATTATACATGTGACAAAAACAAATTAAAAATAACGTTTTTGTATTCCTTTAATTAAATGACTCATTCATTTTTGATTTTTTTGGAAATAATTTCGATTAAATTGAATAAATTCAATTTATTACATTTTAGTGTAAAACTGGAATGAAATATTCTCATTCTAGTTTTACACTAAAATGTAATGCATTGAAAAAACATTTACGGCAATTAATCAGGTAATGTTATTAACATAGTACAACAAAATAATCACACAATTAATTTTCAACAATGATTTAAATGTGATTGTCCTCAGTTCTGCATTTATTGCTTGTTGAAACCTATTACTACCCAGTCCTCTTTACAGCTGAACAAGCAAACTAAATTTGACTCGATGTCCGTGAATTCTCCGAAGTGCTCAAAGCATCCTCTTGTATGTGACACGTGATCAATCAACTTCAATGAATTTCTTTGGCCGAGTGACAGATGACTTTTACGGATAACGATCCTTTGGGGAATAAAATTCTTTAAATACTTCTTTGTACATCTGCAGTTCTAAGAAATCACTTTACAACTAGAGTAAATATACTTAAACTCTTACGGTAAACACATGGATAATGCAATACAAAATGTTTTAACATTTTTTGTTTTAAATTTATGAAATATATATATACTACCAAATTGATTTATTTAAACGTTGTTATATGATAAAAGTGATATTTTTGTGAAATGAACTAATTAATTTTTCTATAATAAACGGATAACGATCCTGTGGGGAAAAATTCTTTATATGTCTAGGCAATCACTTTACACAGTTCTATGCAATCACTTTACAAATCTTGGGAAAATTATGATAAACAATAATAATAGCAGTATAATATGTTTTGATATTTTTATTTGTTTTACATTCAGAAAATATATATACAACCAAATTGATTTATTTAAGCGTTATTATATGATAAAAAAGACATTTTCGTAAAAAGAGATAGCTAATTATTTCTATAATATACGGATAACAATCCTGTGAGGAATAAAATTCTTTAAATATTTTTTTGTATGTCTGCAGATTTAAGCAATCACATTATAACTCTAGGAAAAATAAACTCTTATGATAAACAATGAAAATATCAGTATAATTTGTTTTGATATTTTTTCTTTGTTTTATGTTCAGGAAATATATATACTACCAAATTGATTTATTTAAACGTTGTTACATAATAAAAAAGATATTTTTATAAAATGAAGAAATTAACTATTTCTATAAAATGAAATATATTCCGTAGGCTCTAGGGATTTTATGGATTATCAGTTTCCTTCTAATAATTCATTATCTTACAATTTTAAACTTCATAAATGCATGATTACTTGCAACTAAATACTTCTGATTTGTTTAAATATTAAGATGACAGTGTAGGTAAAAATAAGGGTGTAAAAATTGAATATATATTTCAGTCTGTGCCATTTACGGTTTGCTGGTATCGAATTAAAGAATCAATGAACTTATCAACTCATCTGAATCAAAAATATATTATATTATATTAAAATAACATTACAAAATAATTTTTAATTATTGTTTAGTTTATATTATTAGTGTGAGAAACAATTTTGAAATAATATGTTTCTGAAATTACCTAATTTTTCAAATGATAATTAATTCAAGAAAAGGGGAAATCTGAAACTGAGCAAGAAAATTATATCTTTCTAAAATCGAATATGATGTGAAGAAATACACTACTGGCCCTTAAAATTGCTACACCAAGAAGGCGACATGTTACAGACGTAAAATTTATAGGAAAGGAAGAAGGTGCTGTGATATGCAAATGATAAGCTTTTCAGCTCATTCAGACAAAGCAGGCGCTAGTAGTGACACCTACATTGTGTTAAAATGAGGAAATTGTTCAGCCGGTTCCTCATACACAAATTGCATTTGAACGTTGTTGCCTGGTGAAAAGTTGTTGTGATGCCTCGTGTAAGAAGGATAAATTCGTACCAGCACGTACTGACTTTGATAAAGGTCGAATTCTAGTGTACCGGGATTGCGGTTTATCTTATCGCAGTATTGCTGCTCGCGTAGGTCGAGATCCAATGACTGTTAGCAGAATATGGAATCGATGGGTTCAGGACGGTAATACGGAACGTTATGCGGGATCTCAACGGTCACCTATCACTAGCAGCCAAGAAGACAGGCATATTATCTGCATGGCCGCAATGGATCGTGCAACCACGTCACGAGCCGTGAGTCAAGAAACGGGTTCGTTTGGAAGACAACAAGTGTCTGCACGAACAGTTCGACGACGTTTGCAGCAGCATGGACTCTCAGCTCGGAGACCATAGCTGCGGCTTCCCTTGACGCTGCGTCATAGACAAGAGCGCCTTCAATGGTGTGATCAACGACAAACCTGGGCGCACGAATGGTGAGACGTTATCTTTTCAGATGAATCCAGGTTCTCTGTACAGCATCATGATTGTCGCATCCGTGTTTGGCGGCATCGTGGTGAACGCACACTGGCAGCGTGCATTCGTCATCGTCATACTGGCCCATCACCTGGCGTGATGGTATGGGGTGCCATTGGATACATGTCTCGGTCACCTCTTGTTCGTATTGACGGTGCTTTGAACACTGCACGTTACACTTCTGGTGTGTTACGACCCATGGCTTTACCCTTTATTCGAGGCCTGCGAAACCCTACGTTTCAGCAGGATAATGACCGACCGCTTGTTGCCGGTATTGTACGGACCTTCCTTGATACGGAACATGTTCGGCTGTTGCCCTGGCCAGCACGTTCTACAGATCTTTCACCAATATAAAACGTCTGGTCAATGGTTGCCGAGTGACTGGCTCGTCACCAAACGCCAGTCACTACGGTTGATGAACTGTGGCATCGTGTTGAAGCTGCATGGGCATTTGTACCTGTACATGCAATCCAATCTCTGTTTGACTCAATGCCCAGGCGTATAACTGCTGTTATTACTGCCAGAGGTGGTTGTTCTGGGTACTGATTTCTCAGGATATATCCAGCCAATTTTTTTGAAAATTTAATCACTTGTTATTTCTAGTGTAATATATATCATTAATAAATATAATAATAATAAATATATTAAATATCATTTTGTTATCTGCATTTCTTCCTGGTGTAGGAATTTTAAAGGCCAGTAGTGTACTAAACACATTGCTACATTACTTAATTTATATAATCTGTTTTTTTTTAAAAAGAAATTTCATATTTTTGAAATATATTAAACACAATTTTTGATATTTAAGTTATTACTTAAAGAAAATTTATTGATATGTGATCACAAAAATATTCTATATGCATATATGCATCTTATAATTATTTTGGTTCATATTAACGTCTTTTGTTTGTGATATTCTTTATTGTTTACATCATATTTTGTTAATAGGAAATTTTATTTAAAGGTAATGTTAAGGAAATTTATTTAAGAATAAAGTATTGTAAAAAATACTCTCTATTTACATTTCACATGATATTAATATGAATTGTGTGAGCGATTTAACTTTTAAATAAACACTTTGAATTTATAAATAAACATTAGTTTCATCTGAATATTGTTTAAGTAGAAAAGGAAAAAAATATTTAAATAAATTTTTAAAACTTTTTAATTAAATAGTTCTAATTTATGATCAACGTTAAATTCACGATATTTTTATAAAGGATTTAAAAATCTCTCAAATAATAGATTCTGTATTTAAAGTGTTCCATTCAAATAAAATTTATTTGAGAAAAAATAATGCTCATTTTTTCTGAAAAATGTTTTCTAGGCTGTTAATGAAATTTGCAATGCAACATTTAAGATTTTGGGAAAAGGTTCAGGTTTAAAAATTATTCAAAATTAAGTACCTGGTGAAACGACAATGTATAAGTACATTGATTAATCAAGACCAAATTGTCCCTTAATCAACAGAATTCTTGAATTCGCTTGATTTACCAAATATAACAAATTTTTAACATTGAAAATTGGCATGGCTGCAATTATTCTCTAAAACACCAATCCTTCACGACTTGATAACAGTACGAGATTTTCATAAAATAATTCAAATTGATGATAAAAATATTTTTCACAAAAATAATCTTTTCTTTTTTTAATCATCATAATTTTAACCTGCAGTAAGTTTTAGAATTTTATAAATAATTTTTTAATATATAATCCTAGAACTGTAGTTATATATTGATAGTTAAAATATTTATTTGCTTTCATAAGGTTAAATGATAAGCATCGGTGGCCTGGTTGGTTAGGGCGTCATTCTTATTATCAAAAGGTGATGAGTTCGAATCTCGGCTTAGACCGAAGATCCGTCGTGTTCACTAATGGTGACTGAGGCACGTAAAATTTGTCGGGTCGCAATGTCCTCCATGTTCCCATTACAAATTAATACCTCTGGGGCTGGTTGGAGACATGCCTTGGACCTTCACTGGTTTCAAACTCTAAATTGGAAGATTCAGATGGTGTTGCCATCTATGAGCCAAAAGTCGTACTTCTTTTATCGTATGAAGGTGCTCTATTCAAAAACGGAAGACGCTTTCTGACTTCATTCGCCTAGTCTCGGACGAGCGGTCTTGGTACAACCAAGTGTCATCAGAACCAACCAAGTTAAATAATAGTATAGTTATATAATTTTGTAATAGTATAATATCGTAAAATTAATATGCTCAGTTTTATTATAATAGTTAGATCTATTTTTAGAGAATAGAAACATTGTATGAGATATAAAGTAAAGAGATTTAAATATTTTAAAATTATTTTATTTTGAGAAAGTCTCTATTTTAAGTTATTTGAAATTAACTTAATGTTGTATAGTTTTTTTATCATGTGTAACAAAAAAAAATTAAATGTAAAAAATAGTAAATTAATTTATGAAATTTAATCTGATTTTTATGATATACTTTTTAAAATATTAAAGTTGATAGTTAAAAAGTATCATGTGTCTGTAAATTGAATTCATGATGGATTCTTACGAACAGTTTAAATTTATTTATGTAATTATTAATTATTGCAATAATTAATGTAATTATTAATTATTTAGTTATTTGCACTAGCGGAAAATCATTGTGAAGTTGCTGATTATGGGGTATACAAGTATCCAAAAATGAGTTCGCTTCAAGAATATTCCTACTTCTATAAAGTTGTCATAATTGCACTGCGACAGAGAATACAGAAAAAAATACATGAGTATTGGATACTCTTTCCTATACACCCATAATATAATAAATTAATTTAGAAAATAAAAATTCATACTATTTTTTCAATTGATCTAAATATAATATTTACAAAATGACATTTTCTGTCACTTTAAATGTCATTTGTCAATGCAACGGTATAAAACAATATTTATTTTAACCTTTAATTACTTGAACATTCTAGACAAAATTTGCAATGAAAATTGTTTTACTAAGTTTGCTTAGAACATATATATAGAACAATTCTGGCTACAAATTGTAAGAAAGAAAGAACAGAAAAACTAATCTGCATTTTTCAATATTTTCTGATCCACAATTAAATTTTTCCCAAAAATACTTAATTCTTAGAATTGATGCGAATACATTTACGCTATCTTAGCTTTAATAACGTATATCCTCGCAAAAACTATTGTGTTATTTTTTGATATTAAGTACTTAAAAATTATTTTAAATTATTAAAATTAAATTGCCAACAGAGATATAAATTCATAAATATAGAATTTCGCAGTTATATAGCATATATTCCATATCCTTGAAAACTACAACATAGTGACTTTGTATTTCATTTGAAAATTTCAGTCATGCTTGAATTTCCGATAATGAGAAATGTCGAGTAGGGAATGCTCTTGTAACAAGTTTTCGAAACACTTTCAGTTCCAGAATACTCTTGCCAGTCATTAAGTGTAGTTCTAACTAGAAAAGGATTTATTTCAAAAACTAAAAAAGTTTAATGTTTTAAGTGAAATGTATCTATAGGAATTGTCTTACTGTATGCGACCTACTAATAAATTATTTATTCACTGTCCTATATATATATATA
>JAPDSC010153239.1:0-22026 GCA_026290005.1 Latrodectus geometricus
AATTATCAACATTTCTCATCATTTTTTCATTACATTAAAAAATGATGCATCATTTTTCATCATATAATAACAATTTTTCTCATATTAAAATATTATATAACACGTAAAAATGTTATTTAAATGCCTTGAAAGGATTTAGTTTATGATACTTTCGGTATTTTATCGCGGAAAGCTATTTTCCTCACTCATCAATACTTAAAAATCTTCTTTTATGCAAATTTATTGAAATTCATGGCTCATCTTAAAAGTAGTTGAATAGAAAAGTTATGGTGGTATTAGTCATAATGAAAACAGTATTTATACATTTATAAGGACAATGCTGCTTTATACATTGTTCAAACCATTGCCCGCTTCCGGTACGTGTTTTTATGCATACCTTCACCATTCATTTTAAACTTTATAAAATGGAAGAATTTATCGTAATGAAATATACTGCAAACATGGATAAAAACAGTAATTCTGTTAAAATTGATTATACCCCTATATAGAATTCAATTTATAATATTATTTTATCCACATTTTTGTTTAAATTGCTGCCAATTTCCCACCCTCATAGTTAAATTATTTCTTCATATTAAAGAATTACATACAAGATTCACGATTATATCATAAAAATTAAAAGAAAACATTTTTAATAAGGAAATTAAATGAATCATATAAGAAAAAATTGAGGAGGATAAGAATTGAAACCTGTCCCTTCTCATCAGGAGAATCGTGGATCAAAGGAAATCATGTATATGTGTGTGTGTGTTATATGTATGTGCATTTATATATATATATATATATATATATATATATATATATATATATATAAACAGACGTTTGAATATAAAGAAATATAAAAAACAATTTGTAAAAAAAAAATAAGTAAAAAAGACACTGAGCTCTAAATTTCTATAAGAATAAAAGATTTCAAAAATATTTTTATACCAGAGAGAATCCTGGGGAATACTTTGTAAATTTTTAATTTCAATTTTATTAAATTGAAAGAAAAGCGACATTCGCGTGATAAAGCCAAATTCACAAACCTAACCTCTATTTGAATTTTATTAAATTCGAAGAAATACGATTGATCTATATTTATTTTATACTTATGTTTTATTCTCAATTGTGCGCATTTATACTTCACTTATTTTCTTTTTTCACCTGAGCTGTAGAAATCTCCAAAAAACATCAAAAACAATCTGTGTTAAAATTAATCTACTCGAATTCCTGTTTATAATATAAAATATTCGGTTGGGAAGAAAGAAATCCAAAACTTTTTTTTTTTTTTTAAAGAAACCTCTTTTACTGTTTCCTGTTGCGTCCATTCAGTTATGAGTTACAGGGTGTTAAAAATGGAAGGCAACAAAGAGAAATTTTTGATGCATTTTCGTTTACCTTTAATAAAGGCAAAAATGCAAGTCAAGAGGCTGTGAGTGGCGTTTATGGTCCCTATAACGTAATAGCCAATTACTCGAAAATTGGATTTAGTCTATTCCGTTCAGGTATTTTTGATGTTAAGGATTTAAGGATGCACTTCGCACGAGTATTTTTATTTATTATATTTCCTTTTGAAAATATAATAAATGAATGATTAAGTATAAATAAATATGACTGTTGAAAACTCACCTCATAGAGGTAGGACCATCGTTGAAAATGTCGATAAAATCACTGAAATGATCCATGTTCACCGGCAAGGTATCGTTCGCAGTATCACATGGGAACTAAAGATCGACCATAAAATAGCTTTAAGCTGTATAAACAAAGCGAATCCGAACTATGTTAAATGAAGTCTTGAAGTTCACGTAGAAATAATGGATTTATTTTTTATCCCCAACCTAATATATGCGTCATTATTTTATTATTTTGCCTTACAGTTTAATTATAGAACGAAATAAAATTTTAAAAAACGATAATTTTTTCTGTTGGTTAAATTAAGGACTTAAATGTTCAATAAATAAACCTTAATGAAAAGGAAGAATTGAACATGGCTACAACTAGTGCCATTATATTTAGGTAAATATGTATGCATATAGACATCATACAAAATAAAATTCATCATACTTGTCGTAATATATTCACTGCCATTTACGAGAATATTCACAATTGATGATTTAGACACGCGCGCGCGAAATGAATCGTTATTGTTCATTTACTTGAAAACATCAAGTACAGTTTGGTTTGTCCTTCGTACAGTAGTCATTTATTTTCACACAAGGGGCAATTAGATTAGGACCTACAGTTTAAAGTAGATTCCAAATCCCTGCAAGCAACCAAATCTCGAGGTGGGATTCAAACTCATGAACTGTTGATTCGAACGTCTAAGTGCTAACTGTTCGGCTGAATACTTGGCCCCCCAAGTATATGTAATCTCCTAGCAAATACATAAAATGTTAAATACTTGCGTTACAATAAAAAAGTAATATTTTTGTTTTATTAAAATAAATAATTTACTCACGAAAAAGTGAATACATATCGATTCAGAGTTTTATTTTATGTTTATTGTATTGTATCCACTTGGAAACGCTACAAATAAATGAATAAAATACTTTGTGTAAACTATATCAGGGTATCATGGGATTGACTGCGTTTAGCAAGTGTGCTAGGCAATATATAGCTGAATAAACGCACTGCAATTACCAACTTAATAATGTGATTTCAAAAAATAAAAGCTATGGTTCAGACTTGTCAATTATGATTTGACAGTGATTCAAATTTACGTCTTCAAGAATTGATTATCGAGTAAACATAAGTTGTGGTAAATAATGAGATAACAATAATAATGAATAGAGCATAAATAAAATTATATATTATTTTTTAATAATAATTAACTTCATAGTTAATTCTTTAATGCTAATTCCCGTTAATTTTTAATTAAGAACCTTTATATATATTGTTATTGAAATTTATAATTCGTATTTCTTTAGTAATACTCTGCATATAAATTCATTTGTTAAAAATAGATAATGCTTGAACTTTTCTTGTATATTTTCCTATAAAAATATTGCAAAAGGAAATTTTTCAAATCATCTTCTCATGTGTTTAGCAAAAAAGACCAAAAAAATAAAAATGAATGACTTTTTTCCTCCAATCCGGGAATATTTTCCTGCTTATTTTATCCCCCATTTTCTGCATTTTTCATCGCGTTTCTTCACAAATGTCAAAGAGTCATGAATATTGCCTTACTTTGAGAAAAGCGAACAACGATGGCAAAAAAAATGGAAAGAAGAAAGAAAAAACGGCAAAACTTTTCTCTCTCGGTGAGTTTCTATTCGCAAAGGCATTCTTAAGCGTTTCTCCAAAGAAAGCGAAGAAGTTTTCGTCAGTTTTTAGCTGCTCAAAATGTGTGTCTGTCAGAAAAATGTGTCATCGGAATATCATTTGAAAGAGTGTAATAATCATTCTGTAAAGCATTAGAAACTCCAGAAAGAAACTCCCTTATTTTCTTCATCCTGTCTGCGTTAGGTAAATGTCAAAAGGATTTATATATTGACTACATTTGTAAAGCAAGAATTGTTTCTTTTTAAGCAAACATTACTTTCCTGAAAGAACTGTTTTCTAGGAAATGAAAAGTTAAAGCGAGTCACAAATAGAAAGAGTTAAAAAATTTTCACTAAAATAAAATGCTTGAATACTGCATACGTTAATTTATCATTTTTTTAGATTCAATAGGTTGGAAATTTTACATGAAATTATTATATTTGTTTGCACTCTATCGAATATTATTCCTATGAACCCGGGTGGTTTAGCGGTACCACTTCAAGCTCCCGAGGCCCAGGTTTGAGGTTCGACCTTTGGGCTGGAAAATGTCAACTTAACCTGTCATCCCTACAGTGGATCGATAAAACTGAGAGTACAAAGCATGCTTGTAAACTAAACATTATTCTGACCACATTTGCTTCGTCTCTCAGGGTCCACTGTCGAATTCTCTGATATGGGCTCTATAGGTCTTGGCCACCATAGTACCACTGAATTTAGTAGTATAAATCTATACGATATTTTATTGATCGTGATTAAAATATGCTTGCATGTTTTGGTTGCTAGTTTTTATATTAAATCTAAGCTACTTAATAAGGGAATTAAGAATGTCTGAAATTCATGAAAATATATCAAGTATTAAGAATAGTTTAAATCCACAACCAATAGATATGTGTACATAATACAATGAGGTTGCGATGGCCTAGTTGGTTAGGGCACCCTTCTCATTATAGAAAGGTAGTGAGATCAAATCCCAAATCAACAGGAGATCCTTCTTTTCAATTAGGGAAGTGGAAAGCTCATAACATCCTCCTAGCGAAATGAAACCCTGGGGTGGAGGTCAAGCATTGGTGAGTCTTCTGCTTCTAAATGACGAAGATTCCCACCCAGCAACTTCTACCTAACTAGTAAAGTGCAACTCTGTGCTAAGTACAAGGAAGTATGATGGGGCAACATAGAAGAATTATGAACTTCTTGCATAAAAAAACAAAATCAAAAAGTTTAAATTTCTCAAATTCACACCCGCGCAAAAATACAAATATCGCACACTTAAAGCAAAAAAATGTTTTCAGGGCAAAAGGTCTTGGATTCGACCCCAGCTACTGTTGAACAATGGGAGATGGATGTTGCTCTTATTTCTTTGGGAGCTTCAAAGGTGTAAGGGTGTGGTATGCCCACCCTCACTTTAAAAGCTGCAACTCCGAATAATCACTGGAAACTACAAAAAGTTATACGCAGCATAACATTTATTTTACAACTTTCAATTAATTTTTAAAAATAACATTTACCATTTTTGTCAATCATTGAAAAAGTGCTAATTTCTTTGTGCAGCAAACGCGTTTTCATTTTTACCACTACTCCGCCAAATGGAAGGAAATTGTAGCTGGGATGAAAAGATTTTTGACATCACTGCTTACTAACTTTGTTGCTAAAAGACAGCTTCAAGCGTTCTTCCTCTTCTTCGATTTGTTGTTAGCTGATCTTCTCAATACTTCATATTGTACTGCAAAAGAATATTTCTATATAAATACTTAAAAATATTAATGCTTGTTTTACGAAATCGCAGTTTTAATCCGAAAGTAAGCTCTATATATTTTCCATTGATTGATTTATTGTTATCGATCTTTTTTTTTCGCTCTAAGTTTAATTTTAGACCAAGACCTCCCAGTTACTACAAACATTCAAACTCAATGTAATATTCGAACTTACGAACATATTCTCACAGGAAGGCAAGGCACATATCGCAAAGGCCCATTCATCGCGTTTGCCCCATTTGTTGTTCATATAATATAAATTTGTGTTTTATTATTGTATTAAGAGTCATTACATAATTTTATTAAAGTTGAGTATCGTAAGATAAATTTTACTCATAATTTTAAACTAAAATTCGTTATGATAAGATTATTTGATTTCTTCATAATTGTAATAAAATCTAAACTTAGAAATACTAAACGTTGAAATCAAAATGTAAACTGATGTTCTTGTTTACCGCATGACGCCATTGGGCAGACATCAGACGCTTAAGATTATGGACTCTCTGAGCATAAGGCTTGTCTGAAAATAAAAGCGAAACTGATTTCACTGATCATAGGTCGGTTTTATCACTGTCCATAAGCTATAGGCAATTGTTAGGAATTTTTAATACCCACCGCATAAATTGCCTTCTAGGAGAACTTTTCATATATTGTGAGTCATGTAATAATGCAAAGGGGAGACTGAAAACTTACGAGCACGCACTCGGACATGTGCATGCAAGAGACAGAAGAACATTTTTTATCTTTGTTAAATTTTTCTCATAAAGTTTACTGTTTTTACATGTCTAGAAACTAAATATGCTCCAAATAAAAACCTTTTTGAAATAAACTTTCAGATTAATATTAATTTTAAGCAATATATTTGAAGTAAGCCTTTAAATATTTTTTCAGAAAATGCCTAAACATATCAACAAGCATTCTCAATAGAGCATGATTGATTTTTTTCGTCAGATAAATTGTTTTATTTATTTGAAATATACAAAATATTTTATACAGAACTATAACAAAACTTAAAAAGATGATGAAAATATAAATAACTGTATGAAATCTACGAATAAAAGCAACTTATTAAATTGACTCACAGGAAACTATCAACAATTGATATGGATTTATCGAAATATATTTTAAAGATGCAAAATTTAATGCCTTTAAAATGAAATTCTTTGGGAATAATATTTTCTCGGTATATTTAACAATTATATTCAAATTTTTCTCGAGCAATATTCTTTGTTTTTTTTTTTTTTTTTTTTCCTGGTTAGAGTGACTTGAGTTATCGCTGTTTCCCACTTCACTTGAGA
This sequence comes from Latrodectus geometricus, assembly GCA_026290005.1. Taxonomy (NCBI): domain Eukaryota; kingdom Metazoa; phylum Arthropoda; class Arachnida; order Araneae; family Theridiidae; genus Latrodectus; species Latrodectus geometricus. Next base: position 6,293 of record JAPDSC010153239.1, read on the forward strand.
TCATTACCGTTCATTTACAAGATGTCACGTTTATCGTCTGAACAAGGATTATGCTTTCTTCTTCACCATCTTTTTGAAACCCCTGAGATCACGTGGTTTTTGCTTCTCAGACTTTTTTTTAGTTTTCGAAAACTTTTAAAATATCTTTTACTTAATTTCCATGCATTCAATTTTCTTTTTTATTCTTTTTTTCAATTTTTATTGCAAAATTGTTAGTTTAACACTTTCATAATTTGAATTTAAAATTCTGAAAATATTTTGTAAAAGATGAAAGTATGAAAATTTTTTCAATTCACTTCTAAAGGCATTATTAAGGATTTTTAATCCAACAAAAAACAACATTATATAAAGAATTATTTATTCTAATTATGTTAAGAGTATAAATAGACAGCTTAAAAATGGTGTGTGTTAAGAACATGTATTTCTATAATTAATATGCTATTTTTCTGACGAATCTTTCAGCTAGATAAGAAAGGAAGTAAACGACTTGAGAAATGCTTGAGAAAGTTGAAAATATTTCTACTACTATATTAGTTCTACTACTTTGTTATTTTTTATGTATTTCTCAGATATTTAGATACGGATATAGACAGTTTAAAAATTGTGCGAATTAAGAACGTGTGTTATTATTGTTTAGTGTGTTATTTTTCTTTAGTGTCACCCAGAAATTTAAGCGAGGTAATAGAAGATTTAAAAACTGTGGGATTAAGAACGAATATTTCTATTATACTTAGTATGTTATTTTTCTTATATATCTCTCACCTATTTAAAAGAGAAAACAGGCGGCTTAAAAATTGTTTGAGCTGTGAACTATATTTCTACTATTTAGTATGCTGTCTTTTCTACGTATCTTTGAGCTATTTAGGCATGGAAATAGGCAGCTTAAAAATTGTGTGAGTTAAGACCGTATATTTCTACAACTTAGAGTTTAAGAGTTTTCTTAGTCCCTGGTAAATCACGAAGACCCGCACCCACCTCCGGGACAGTGATGACACACTCACTAAGTGGCCTACTATATAAGTTGCCATCGTTTCCACCTTTTGTAGTGCTGAAAGGAGGAAATCCCATAGCAACCGGGCATAAGAAATTAAAAAAGAAATTTTGTTTTAAACAGTAGAACTTCACGCGTTTAAATCTAAGTCAGAAGTGAGTAAGTTAATTCGTTTTCTTCAGTTTTTCTTTATTTTACTGTATCATATACAAAAAGTATTTGGCTTCTGTTTCCATTGCATTCATTTAAGTTTTGCCTTTTAATTTCTAACTTGATAAGAAATATACACTACTGGCCATTAAAATTGCTACACCAGAAAGAAATGCAGCTAACAAAATGATATTTATTGGACAAATATATTATACTAGAAATAACAAGTGATTAAATTTTCAAAATATTTGGCTAGATAGATCCTGAGAAATCAGTACCCAGAACAACCACCTCTGGCAGTAATAACAGCAGTTATACGCCTGGGCATTGAGTCAAACAGAGATTGGATTGCATGTACAGGTACAGATGCCCATGCAGCTTCGACACGATGCCACAGTTCATCAACCGTAGTGACTGGCGTTTGGTGACGAGCCAGTTGCTCGTCAACTATTGACCAGACGTTTTCTATTGGTGAAAGATCTGGAGAACGGGCTGGCTAGGGCAACAGACAACATGTTCCGTATCAAGGAAGGTCCATACAATACCGTCAACATGCGGTCGGGCATTATCCTGCTGAAACACAGGGTTTCGCAGGGCTCGAATAAAGGGTAGAGCCACGGGTCGTAACACACCAGAAATGTAACGTGCATTGTTCAAAGCACCGTCAATGCGAACAAGAGGTGACCGAGACGTTTATCCAATGGCACCCCATACCATCACACCAGGTGATGGGCCAGTATGACGATGACGAATGCACGCTGCCAGTGTGCGTTCACCACGATGCCGCCAAACACGGATGCGACCATCATGATGCTGTACACAGAACCTGGATTCATCTGAAAAGATGAAGTCTCGCGATTCGTGCCCCCAGGTTTGTCGTTGATCACACCATTGAAGGCGCTCTTGTCTATGACGCAGCGTCAAGGGAAGCCGCAGCCTTGGTCTCCGAGCTGAGAGTCCATGCTGCTGCAAACGTCGTCGAACTGTTCGTGCAGACACTTGTTGTCTTCCAAACGACTCCGTTTCTTTACTCACGGCTCGTGACGTGGTTGCACGATCCATTACGGCCATGCGGATAATATGTCTGTTTTCTTGGCTGCTAATGATAAGTGGCCGTTGAGATCCCGCATGGCGTATTACCGCCCTGAACCCATCGATTCCATATTCTGCTAATAGTTATTGGATCTCGACCGACGCAAGCAGCATTACTGCGATAAGATAAACCGCAATCCCGGTACGCTACAGTTTGACCTTTATCAAAATCAGAAACGTGCTGGTACTCATTTCTCCTTCTTACACGAGGCATCACAACAACTTTTCACCACGCAACAACGTTCAAATGCAATTTGTGTATGAGGAACCGGCTGAACAATTTCCTCATTTACACACAATGTAGGTGTCGCTACTAGCGCCTGCTTTGTCTGAATGCGCTGAAAAGCTAATCATTTGCATATCACAGCACCTTCCTCCTTTCATATAAATTTCACGTCTGTAGCATATCGCCTTCTTGGTGTAGCAATTTTAATGGCCAGTAGTGTATTTTATAACACCTCCTTTTTTATATATGTCAAATTGTAAATTTTTTTCACAATTAAACTGAAACCTCAATCAGTATGGATTTTTTTAAAAACATTTGGAGTTTCCCAATGCCGGATAGAAAAGGATCTAATGTAAGTTATGCTTCTGTTTACATTACATTAATTTAATATTTGTCTTTTTCTAGTCAATAACTAAATTAAAACTTCGAACGTGTTTATATATAGCTATAGATTCCCCCTAGAAATTTCACTGTACAAAGTCCAATAATCTAGGTACACAGCCCCCTGCCCCCATATAATTTAAAGCATATATAAATATGTGTAAATGATAAATTCATTGAAACATGTAAAGTTATTTAAAAAAAGCATAGCAAAGCCTGCACTTTTAGCTAGCTGATAAGAAAATAGGACAAAGAAAAGGAATCCAATGATGGAGGTTGGTAACTAGAGACTGCAAAAATATTTGCTCATAAACTTATAAGAGAAAGAATCGGAATCTAAAGTTTAGAGCCAGAAGTTAGAGATTTACAATATTAACTCATAAGCAAATAAAATAAAGATTAGGGATCTATAGCCTTAGCTTCCAATATTAGCTCATAAACAAATAGAGTAAAGAATATGAATCTAGGACATAAGGTTTCTGTTATTAGGTCATATGCAAATAATATATGCTTGTGGCTACCATTATAAATTTTAAAGCAGTAAAAACGCACTAAACATTTAACAGGAAAACTCATATAGCAATGAAATCTCATTCATTATTTGACTTTATTTGAAAAGTTCAAAAAATTGTGTACAACATGAAAGACATTTTTCTAAGCAGTTCATTGCATGATCTTTAAGGGACCAGTTTTTTCTCCTTTTTGGGCAAAGAATACTTTTTCTACATTACCTAATTATTATACTATTAAGGGTTGCCCCATTATAATTTCTCAGAAATAATCTGTTCGTTATTTTGAAACATATTTAAAAGAATTGTGAAACACAATGCCACATTAAGCTGGCCTCCTAACCAGGACATATTCTTCGCTCCCAAGGGCTTTTAGTAAAAACAACAGATATGGGCGCTGTAAGCATTGCCTTCTCCATGGACTGTCGTGTCACTGAGTTTAGTTTAGCTTAAGAATTATTTTCAGGCTTGAGTTACATTTTACAAGTTTTTTTAGTTATTATTTATTTATTATTCAGTAAACCAATTTTTTTAATTCACTTCTTTACCTTGTCAATTGAATTGACAACCAAATGGTTAGCTCTCTGCCCTTGGGTTTAACAGTTCATGGTTTCAAATATCATCTCAGGCATGCGTGTATTTGTAATAGTTCGGAATACATTTTAAACTGCAGTTATCAGTCTAATTAATCCTCGTGTGCAAAAGCTGAACATTGGATGACATAAAAACGAAATATTTATCTTGTGATATTTTTTGTCATGTTTCTCATTTAGTTTAGTAAATTTATAAAACTGTAGCACCCGTATTTTTGCAATGATTGATCTATTTTGTGGTAATCAAGAAAAATCTTATTTTTGACTTTTGAAATATTTTCTTAAAGTGAAATATTACGTTGTTACAAGAATATATATACCAATTACGATGACATACTTAAATATTGATGCGGACTAGTTCCGGTCTGTACCTTTAGATTAACGAGTTTAGAATATTCGCCTATATAATAATCACTTATTACGATGACAGGATCACAAGGTTTAAATTGGATCTATTTTCTAAGGTCACTTCTTATAACCAAGGCCTTTTTTGATGGGTTTCAATGGAGTGAAGCTTATTCCAAATCACTATAAAAATCTAAGTAAAAATTCGAAGACGAACTCACGAACAATTGAATGAAAGACTAGTATGCTGGTAAACCAACCGATAGTTTGGAAACACTATTTTAACGTTACAGACATGAATCAATAACTTTGATTGCATTTTGAATGTTATCCTTTTTCGATATTGAAACCACAAACTTCTGAGATACAAATTAGTGCACAGAAAGTTCAGCTACCAAACTAGAAATTCAAAGTCCCTGATTAATTTTTTTTTTTTTTTTTTTTTTTTTATATATATTTTAGACCTTTTGTGTGCTCTGTTTCGAAATATGAACTTTTGAAAAGAAAAATTAAAATTACAGAATTCTGGACAAAACTCAACCTTGCAGGTTCTTAATTTATGCTAATACTTTATGACAGAATAAAATATTCTACGATTTTCCTTCATTTGAATAAAATGTTGCCAAAATATACATTCAAAGTATTTAAAATATTTCTATTTCAAAGTAGCACCGAAATGGCTTTGTTGGAATAGTATTCGTCTTATTATTATCATCAAGAGGTGGTGAGTTCGATCCGAATTTAACTGTAGATTCATCGTGTTCATCAAAGGTGGCAGGGGCAAAGTAAATCGTGGTCTCAATGTCCTCCAAATGAAATAATAATTCTAGGGGTGGCAATTGAAGTGTTCATCGTATTCCGCTTCTTCCTTCTTCAAAATGAAGAATTCTACCCGGCTGCTTCGAAACTGCTAAATTCCACATAGATTATTTACGGGAAAGTATGCTGTGAAACAACAAAGTCATTGATTTTGGAATAAAGCTCCAAAATTAATGACTATTACCTAGCTATTTCTATTTCAAACGATTGAGTGAAGTATTGACGATTGAGTTTATTATTTTTTTTAAAAAGTGACTGCAAATTATTGTTTAAAACATAATGGTATAATTTATTTAATTAACGGTTATTTTACAAAAAAATTATAGTTAAAATAATATGAACTGAATTTCTTAAAACATTTTCCTTAAATAATTAAACTAAGATTCAATCATTTATCTATGAAAAATACAATGATTTTTAAAATTATTATTATTTATTAGATTTATACTTTTTCCTCTGTTAATTTTTAGGTATATTTGCATTCAAGTATGTGATATTCAAAAATATATTAAGCAGAATATTAAATAATTCCCTAAAAATATTTCAAAATGAGGCAGCTTATTCAATCGATTACAAAGATAATAATATCTGTGAAATTGAGCTGCATTAGACATATATTAATTATAAATAATAATATTTAATTTTCAATGATGGGTTTTCAGCATATAGTTAGCTTTTATTATGAAAGATTTTTCGCTATCAAATAAAATCATTTTGGTATCTAGCAGTATATAGTGACACATACTTTGAGAACCATGATCGAGACTGTTTAGAAAATGGCTTTTATTGATTACTACATTTGATTAAAATCTCAGCGAATTTAATTGGGAAATATGCTTATCCAAACTTAGCTGTAACTGCATCTGAAATCGGTCATAATTGAAATTCGCTCAGAATTTTCCGCAAATTCTCCTGATGCTAGATTTCATTGGAAAACAAACTTTGATGTTACAAATTAATGGTTTTGAATTACTGATAGCTATGCATTACTATCAATATTTCAGAATTTTCATATATAATTATTTACCTTAAAATATTCACATTAAATACATTACATCTGTATTTCAATTAGTATATTTTCTCAAATGATGTATGCTCCTCTACTCTTATAAATAAATGTATAGAAAGCTTTAAATTGGATAAAATAAAAAGAAAATTTTGGAAATTTTAAAACTCAATAAAATAGTTTAAAGAAAACTAATTTTCTATTTTCAAAAAAGGTAAATAACTTTTTATAATGAGTACAAATTAACAATATAAATATTTCGGTGAGAAAACAACAAATAATTCAACTTGAATTTCCTATCACTTTCTTATAAATATTTAAAAAATAAAAAATCTTTTAAATTTGTGTATGAGAATTATTTAGAAATATTAACCAGATAATTATACATATTTACAATTGTTTTGTGTTATAAAGAAACTGAAAATATTAGTAAAAATTTAATATCATTACTTAAATTATACTGAAATCAATTTTAATAAGTAACATTTCAAGCATCTATACAAATTCGACTGAAAATAAAACAGAGGAATTATCCCTAAGCAAAATGTCCCACCCAATATGGTTTGGGGATAATAATTGCATGTTATTGGAAAACATAAAATTTAAATAAATTGAAACCTAGATGACACACAAGAGAAAGAAAAATAAAGGAAATGCTACAAAAAAGGTAGGCATTACACGATTATAAAAGTTTAATGAACGAGCTTAAAATAGACATTCTTATAATTTTTATAATACATAGAAAACAATCAATAATATTTCTCATGAATAAAAAAGCAAACATAATATATCTATACAGAATTAGTAAACAACATCTAATAATTTCATTTTCTACTTTAATTTCCCTTTTTTAAAACTTATTTAACTAATAAAATTTATTTATTTTTAAACCTTTTTCAAAAATTTATTCTTAAGAATGATTTTAAACTCATTCTTAAGAATATATTTTTGAGAATATATCAATTTATTGTCAGATCATTAAATTCTTTTCAAAATGAATAGTTTATCATCATATATTTTTATTTCTTAACTGTACTATCTTTCTAACAATTCTCAAGTAGTCTATTGAAACAATGGGTTTTTTTTTCCTTAAGAGAAATATGTGAAATCTTTTGAAATTTTAATTCAATATTCTGTAAACGACGCTTCAAAAATCTGTCAAAAGAATTCCATTATAACAGCGAAAGAGGCGCGCCGTAAAAGAATGAAAGTTTCGTTACATTCATTCTGCAAAAAAGAGATACTTTTGCTAAAATTGTAACGCCTCAACACAAATTGCAGCTTTCTTCTTGTTGTTGCGCAGTGTGCCAAGGGCGAAAATAGTATGAATCTTAAATTAACGGGGGACCCGAGTCCGGAATTCCCTGCTCAATAATGCACACGGATGGAATCGGAAATAGTTTCTGAGAAATCCATGATAGGCCTTAGAGATAAAAGCTTTCTTGCACAAGAGCAACGAAAGACGTACATCGAAGAGACACTTAATTAAAAAGCAGTTCCTTTCTTTTTCATCTGCTCCGAGTCCTGAAATAGAAGGACTAACACCATACTCAATAATGTATCAACTAAAAATATATTTTCACAGTACAAAGGATAAAAACTTGTGCTTTTTCCCCCTTTTTCGTCCTTTCTTATCTTTTTCATGAAATTTTAATTCTTGTTGAAATTACAAATTCCATTCACAAGCCAAAGATATTACTTTATTCTTTTTTTATATATAAATGTCTGATTTCCTTTATATTTTATTTGTTTGGTTGTTATAATTGGTTGTTTCTTTCAATTCGAAATCATTCAGCCTAATATAGCATAATTGTTAGTCACAGAAAATAGACTGTTAATCAGAGAAAATAGTAACTATTAATCACAGAAAAGTAAGCATAATTGTTGATCATATAAAAGAAAGACGTCTGATACATGAAATGAAATAGTGTAAACTTCTACACCACGTGAGCGGATGAAACTCAGGCATCAGTTGATATACTATCAAAACGGCTACCTCTAATTGTATCTATTAAAATTTATTGTAATTGATACCTCATCCAATTTTTTTTCAATGCTTAATATTTCTATAATTTATAGCTAAGATTATTAACAAGAATACTGAATGGATTTATTGAAAAATGATCGTATGAGGCTTCCCATAAGATTTGCTTGCTCGCAAGACTCGGAGAAACGAAACATGCTAATTGGCACTTAATTTTTGAAACTCTAAAGAAAGGTAAAAAGAAAATTATTTCAAATTTCGCAAAAAAAAAAACTTTAGAGTTAATGGCATGAAAATTGGCAACGTATTTTAAACTATTTAAGTAGTTTCTATTCTGACTTTTTTCCAGTTTCTTTTTATTTTTGGCATTTTTAAAAATATGCATAAAACATTTCTGCCTATTAAAGAAGATTAGATTGGAGTGAATCTGAAGGCTATTTAATTTAATGTTGTGCTCTATTAAACAGCATTTATTGCAGTAGTCTAAAATGTTAATATTCTTGATTGTTTTAGTGTCTCACTGTTATGAAATGCGAGAAAGTGTTTTGAAGTTTCTTATTGCATTTTGATATTTATTAATAAATATGTTTATGTCTAAGTTAAGTCACAATGAACTAGATAAAAGGAAGTAATGGGAATATTCATTTATATTTGTAAGCCTACCGAGAGATGAAAGGTGTCAATACAAGTTGATATTTCAAGTATTAAACCAATGGATTGTTATTAATCAAGGTATTTGATGCTTTATTATATTAATAGTGATTTTTCTCTGTTCTAGTCTAAACTAAAAACTGTGGCACGACTGCCTATGGAAGGGCTAAGGCCAACCGGACCAAATCTATAGTTTTGACCGAGGGCTCTGGGTTATGAAGCCTCCGGTTTAGGTTGGCAGCCTAACGCGAAATCTCCAGTATTTAGTTCTTAAGTATGCTGGTTCTCATACACAGTTTTATCGATGAAAGAAAGGAATGAAAAGCTGAGTTGAACTTTTCTCGCCCGAGAAAGAGCCTCGAATCTGTGCGTTGGCAGCTGGAAACGCTACCACTACGCGACCGGGTTCCTTTCTCTCTTTTAAATAATATTATTACCCAGTTAAAGTCTATGAATAAAAGAAAATTCTATGTAAAACCCTTAAGTTGCATTATTAATAAGATTTCAAATAATAATAATAAAAAAAACATTTGTTATGTGAATATTTTCCTCAGTATATTTACTTGATCAATAAACAGAGATTAATTTCTCAAAGTTTAATCTTTAAAATTATATGTGAAAGCAACCCATCGTCTCTAACCATCAAATCATTTAATGCAGGAATCGAGGAGTGATATGCTTCATTAAAAAGCTTTTATATCAGACTCAAACTGTTTACATACCCATTTCAATAAAAAAGGTGCATCAACAAATATTTATCTACCCTCCTTCATTGGAAAGTTATTCTAATTAGAATTGCATTGCTCTAAATGAAAGCAATATGCATTCCAAAGAACTACTTGAAACAAATTCAGGCGAAGTAGAATCCATTGTAGCAAATACCCTTCATTTTTCAACAATCCTCTGGAGAAGCTCATTTGTAGTAAATGCATTCTGATCCAACTATTTAAGCATTCAATAAGATAACAACATCGTGGAAAAGAAGGTGGTGCCTCATTATTCCAATGCATTTAATATTTTATGCTAATAAAGTTGTTCATCCTATTTATTTTTAAACACACTTTCGTGTTTATTCAGTGCGAAGTCTATGCATTAACAATGAAACAGAAATGCTATGTTAATCCATTTCCCACATACATGAATTTTATATTGATTGATTAACTTATCAATTAGTCAAACTTTTTGATTAGTTCAATTTTATTTTTTCTTAAGAATATTTTGCGTAAATTTTCATTTATTAATAATTACTTTTACACACTTGCCATAAGAGCAAAATTCAAAAAGATAATTGAATTTTAAATGTTCGTGAAAAAATTAATTTTATGGGAATTGAAGAACAATTAAATTTTTTTTTGTTACTTAGGACCGGATAAAAGGAAGCAACCAAATATTATTCAAACATTTCATATATATTTATAATAAATAATTTTATACTATTGAATAGGGGAAATGTTTTGAAGTGGAGAGGAATCACATAAAAATGTCACCTTTAAAAAATATGTCAAAGGTTCATGAAAGAGTGAGAAAATGTTTTCAAACAAAATAAATTATGCATCTAGCCTCGAAAGCAAACTGCACTTACGGCAATGAAGATAATCCACTTCACTATTCGACAACATGCCCCTTAAATTCTTGTTGGATCTTGCTAAGCCAGCAATTGAATGGACGACTCTTTGGAAGAAGAAACTAATCGGAATCCAAATCCCTTGGAGGAAACTGAATGAAATGATCTTCCTTAGAGATTAGGAACGACTTTTCACATGGTTCAACGACGAAAATGCTTAGCACTCCTCTCAACCAAATGAAATTTAACCAACAATCTAGATCCTTGTAAATAATTTGTTATGTAAATAATCTAATTTTTATATATTTTCATCTAATTATTTATACGTGAAATAAATATAGCTTAATCCCTTTGATATAGAAGTTAAAATTGATGAATATTAGGTTGGCTAAAAATAAATCCATTATTTTTATATATATTTGTGAGAGACAACTCCAGCTAAACTGGTAAAGCATATCTTCAGATAAGTTCAAGGAGGTCTCTGGGCGTAAATGTAAATCCAAAGAAAAAAAAAGTTTTAATTTTTCGTTTTAAAAATACATGATTAAATAGGAAAAGCAATTAATTTACCTCTTATTACACTATCAAATGAATCCTTAATCTCGAAAGTCAAGGAAAAAAATCGGAACGTACAGCGTTTGACGCAAAAAATTTTTATGTCATTACAAGGAAAGTATTGAGGAAAAATGAACATAATAGAGAAAGGCGATAATCACTTTACAATCTATGTACGTGACTGACAAAAAACATTAAAAATGATACAATGTCAACACCATTTGGAAACTCTATAACGTATTGAAAAAGCTTTCACGATATAAATTGCGTAGAAAATTTGCTCAAAAAAATCATACAAAAAAGTTTGAATAGGAAAAAACCGCTCATAAACAGGATAGTTTATATTTTATAATCTGACAATCCACTTTAAAAAAAATAAACACTTATTTTTCAATTTAGTTATAATTTTTTCTTGAGTAGTAATTCAGATCAAAATAATTCGTCGAATACCATCATATTTTGCTTCATATTTTCAACATTACTATCACCAAGATATTTACTCGAAATAATTTTTTTCAATTCACATACAAAATATTTTATGCATTTATAAAAACAAAAATTTTGTCACAGTTTCGTTAGATATATGATCAGAAGACTTCTGACTTCATGGAACACTGAGAATGCTTAGTTTGAGACAGTCAACTGCAAATGCGATATCACTTATACAGGTTTTAATTGAAATATTTTCTTTTTTCTTTGGTCTGAAATAGAATGACAGCTATTTTAGTAATTTTTTGTAAATTTTAGAATTTTAAATGACTTAGTTTATTATTGAAGAAAAAGATTGTCTGCTCTGTATTCTTTGTGTAGAATATAAGCCATCGAAGATAATAAGTCGGTGATTTCATGTGTATGTCGTGATAACCAATCTAATAGTATGGTTCGGAATTTCATATATTTGAAATAATCTGACTTCTATGAGACAATATAGGTACAGCAAAGAAATAGAGTACAAAAGTATAGATGTTGAGCTTTATATTATGTGTAAATTATGCAGCACTTAATGATGTTTTTTAAAATAAAAATAAACATCACTTATACATCACTTATTATCACTTATTATTAATTTCACTTATTATTATTAAACATCACTTATTATTTAATTTGAAGGAAGTGTTATCTTTTTAAAAAAAGATAACACTTCCTTCAAATTAAATGAAATATTAAAATTGAAATATATATTATATATATATCTTTTATATATATTAGTTTGGGGAAAAAGAAATCCATTATTTTCCAGTGAACTTTATGTTAATTCTTTTAGATTCGCTTTGTAAAAAGGTTTAAAACAGTTTTGATGTAGATTTTTAGGTCTTGCGCGTTACTACTGCTGACATGCGGTCAACTTCGACCATTTTTGATATTTTACAGACATTTTCGACGATGCTGTATCCACATGCGAGGTGCGTCTTTAACATCAAAAATACCCGAACGGAATCGATGAAACAAAAATTGTACGTAACTGGTTATTACAGTCTTAAATAGGAGGATAAACAACTTTCACAATTTTTGCCACCTGGCTATCTTTTTCGCCGTTACAAGAGAAAAACGAAAATGTATCGAATTTTCTGTTTGTTGTCTTCCATTTTTAAAACCTTGTACTCGTAACTGAATGAATCAAGCAAAAAAAACCTCAAGAGAATATTTTAGTGTCAAATGTCACCTTTCCAACGAGCATAAATCTGAAATTGTTTGATAGATACCTCACGAGATATCAATCACCACAGACGTCTACCGAAAAAATAATGGATTACTTTTTCCCCAAACTAATATTTGTTCAAAGGAAAACCACAATATAAAGTAAAGGAGAGTAATTTTTTAATAAAATATATAAATAAGAAATTAAAATTTTTTAATAAGAACCCTGTCCCTGTGTCGTACTGGTCAATATGTTAGTTATCGGTAAAACGATGCATAGAGTGATGTAACGTGCTTAGAAAAATTTAATGCAAGCCAAATCTGGCACGTTTACTACATGTTGTTCTTGTCCATCATAGATCATCCATTTCGCTTAATTGCAAAAAGTTATTGCAATTTTTTAAACACGCTCATTTAATGACTTTTAATAGGTAAGTATCTGAAAATTTGAAAGAGTTCCTAAATTTTCTCTCTGGTTGTCAATGCTATAATGATAAGATTCAATTATTTCCCGTTTCCAACAAGAGATAGATTTTGACTTTTTGCTTTTTATATGCATGACCATGGGTAAGGGTGATTTAATTTTTCGGAATTTCTTCATTGCGACATTAGAGTAAAGCTTAATATTTGTGAGAAATTCTTCTCGAAGACATCACGCAGTGAATGTTAAATGGCGGCCATCCGGTATTAATGTATCCAGGGAGATAGGAGTTACACTTCTGCTTTCTGCACACACATCTATTTAGATGGGTGCTTAAGAGTTTTCCGGGTTTATTCCATACGTGGTGCCAAAACTTTTGAGTGACAAATGCATCTTCTTGAGCCACCATGAATTAGAAGAGGACCTTGTTCTTCGGAGAATAATGTCTCGAATTGTAAAGGATTCTGTGAATGCAAATATTCTTAAAAACCTCACAAGTCTGTCCTTTTCTCAAACGATCCAATTACAGAGAATATCCTCGCATGTAAGCATTGAGGGTAATAAGACATGCGGACATCTTAGACAAAGTGGACACTATTGATCTTTTATTGCCTTCTTCTCCACTTACTCACCTGGATTTCTTCTCAATAAATAAAAAAAAATTAGAAAACACATATCTAGTCCCACCTTCTCACCACTGGTATCGTAGTTGCGAACCGGGAAGCTCTTTAAATCTTACTTGTTGCTGTAAGGATCAGACAATTGTTATTCGCTTTCTCAGTGGGTACCTTCGTTCTATGACTTTCTCGCAGAGTTCTAAAATCTACAAGGTTTGCTGCAAGTGCTCTATTGAATAGGCTTATCCTGTCTATATTTTGCAGTGTCTGTTCTTATCCAGGCAGGAACTTTATGGTAAGCCTACTGGTTTTGGAGTTTTTAAAGGGGAACAAGTTCATAGAATTGATGATCTCTATACTCGGAGACATGCATCACCATCACTGGGTTAGATCCCAACCATTGTTGAACAATGAGAGATAGGAGTTGTATTTCTGACTTTTGCATGCATGTCTATCTGAATGATTTCTTTGGAATTTTCCAAGTTTATTCCCTTGTGAAACGTGAATACGGCTTATATCCTGGAAAGGGACTCATGCATTGTTGATATTAAATGTATTATGACGACATTTGGTCATTAGACTGCCCACCTCATAAAAATAAAAGAATTCCCTTAAAAGAGTGGCATTGTTGATAAAGTATCCATTTATTTATGTTAATGTCAAGTAACATTGTTTGAGATTACATTGAATACAAGAAAAATTATGACGAAACTCTAATGATATATTGTTAAATGCTCTCATTATAATTATTAAATTCTCAAGCTATTAATAATAATAATGAACACATTGAAATCTCATGTATTCCTTACCACTATCAAGGATCGAAATTTAATTTTTCCTTACCATCAAAAAATGGTTTTAGTGATGATGATGTTAGTAATAAGATAGTTTATATAAAATGATTTTTTTTATGCATTAAGTGAACTGACATTACTACATAATATTTTATCATAAAAATAAAATTCTTGTGAATTTAAATAAATTTTGAATTAATTATCATTTTATCGAAATATTCTTAATTATTTTGATTTCTATTATTAAAATTTCAGAAAAGTTACTGGGAAACAATGGTGAATTTTTTTCTGGTATTAGCCTCCTTTTCTCTAACTTCTAAAATTTTATGAGAAACTCGCACACTTCTCTGTTTTTCAAGATTTATTGGCCCAATTAATCTCTCTCCTAAGCTGATTAAGAGCTCACGCGGAAGCTGTCGAGTAGTTCTCTTAAGCCTATTTTCGTGATTCAGACTTCAAAAATGTCAAGTAAAACAAATAAATGAAGCCGCTTCTCAACTTTTCTCTTTTATGAATGTTGTTGCTTCGAATTATTTTATACCATTATATTAAGCTCTTTCACTTTAATTAATTATCAAATTGACCTTTATTAGAGAGTCTGCAATTATTTTACAAAAGTATTCAAAATAAAAATTAATTGAATAACAATGCTCAAAAATTTCATTAGTTAATAGAGAATAATTCAAGATAAAGTTCTAAAAGCACAAATTTCTCAAACTCATCTTTTTTTGTACTTTTTTGGAAAGTAAAGAATAATAAACATAATAATTAAATACGACGCCAAAAGTAAATTTTCTTATGAAAATAATTTATTTAATGTTTTTAAAATTAGGTATTTTGTTTGAAATATATATATATCTAACTCTCTAATTTCTGATTAGTCTTAATAATCAACTAAATCTATTTTAATCAGTATTTAGAGAAAAACAAAACTATTGATTAAATTGAATCTTTAGAGCAGTGATTCTAAACCTTTTTTTTTCTTACGTCACACTTTTAACGATTTCAAAATTTGGCAGCATACAAAGAAAAAGATAAGTTTATATATATTAAAATGTTGAATAATTGGCGAGATCATATGATGATATGATGTCACCAACTCAATTACATTATCTAAATCTTATTCTGCTTTTTTTGTTCAAATAAGTAAATCAAGTATTATTTTTACTAGAATAAACTGAATGATTTGAAGTACTGTGTATCGGTCTATATTCTTTTATGATACAAAGAACTCAAAATTTAATAATTTTGACACCCGTCTTTGAGTACATTTGACTATTACAATTTTACAAAACCCTTTGGGTACATTTGACAAGTGAGACCCATCATCTGCTTATTTCAAATACAATAGTCTTCAAATAATTATGTACTCAAAGGGTTAAAATAATTCTTGAAAAA
>JAPDSC010153239.1:22126-33821 GCA_026290005.1 Latrodectus geometricus
TATATATATATATATATATATATATATATATATATATATATATAATAAATAAAAAAGAAAAAATTGCCTAGAAAAATCGAAAATTAAGTACATTTGGGGCTATAAAAATTAATCAATATTTGAGCTTCATGTAATATAATAATTTTATATTAGAAATTAACTCCAGTGCTAAACAACAGTTAAGATTTTATATCGTTAAAGGATATATAATTTTCAAAATAACAGTAAAAATTTGTATTTTTTTAGTTGTTTTTATGTTTAAAATAAACTATAAGAGTATTCTATCAAATGCTTGGAAATTAAAAGAGCAATAATAAATTTGAACACAAGAAACATAAAAAATATAAGAAAAAATTTAAATTCATAAAATATTCTACAGTCAGTGATAAAACTGAGAATTTAATTTTTTAGTTACAATTTTTTTTCTTAAATCTAAGGGCATGTTTCGTCTTATGATAAAATATATAAACTTTTAATTTCAAACTAATTTTCAATTTTATGACAAAGCTGAATTTTAATCACTCAACGTTTTTCAAAATCTTTACATTTGGCTCACTAAATTCAAATGATGAAAAATTAGAATATTTTCTCTCATAGAAGCTAAATTCAAATCAAAAGGATTTTCTGTCTGGTTTAAGACTTTCCTCTACTAATTTTGAAAGAACACAGCTTCTCTAATCCTAATAATAGATTCCAGAACTAATTCATTAGCAGATGAGAGTTTAACTTCGCTCCAGTTCCTAAAATTAATGCACGCAATAATTAAATTTCCACGAATTTTCACACACTGGTTATTTTGAAGGAAGTACAGCAATGTAAAATTTAAGACCACCAAACCTTTAGGCTTTAATTTTACACTCTAGGTATTAAGAAGACGATTTGGAGTATCCTAGGAAGTGATTCTCAGCCATTTATTTTTTGCCCGCGGCACACTTTTAACTATTTTAAAAATTGGCGGGAAACAATGAAAAAGATACGTTTAGAAGTTGTTTTCTTACCATTGTGTAAAATATTTTATGATAATAATTTTCAATGTAAAATAACAACAATATGTTTTATAGAAACTATAGTAAATTTATTAAAGATTTAATTTCAATGTTATAAGGATATTTGGAATGAGAAATTTGAGCTTGATGTTTTCTGAAAATTTCATTTGTATTTAGTCGTACAAATGACATACAATTCTACTTTCTAATATCGTTATTCTACATTTAACAGTCTGGATCTTTTTTTATTATGTTAGTTAATAATGAAAATCCAAATTCACACTAATACAATGTAGAAAATTATAATTGTAGATACTGGGAACACACTTGACATTTCTTCACATAGGTCAAATATTTCAATTTACGAAAGGTCACAATTATCGAAGATAAAAACAGTTTAGCTGCAAAAAAATATGATACTTAACTGCAAAAAAAAAAATTTCTCTAACGGTATACTTTTCTTTGATTTACAAATTTTACTCGTAATTAAAAAAAGCATTAACATTTTTTATGTATACATTTCTAAAATTTGGTGGCACATTTTAAGAATTAGGGGGCACTAAAAAGTGCCGTGGGTTAGTGGTCATGAATCCCTGAGGAAAGGCATTGTTTGAACACAGAAAATTTACAATTTTTGTAATGAAATATGAAACAGAAATCTTTATTCTGTTTGTCAGCCAAATTTTTGCATAAGCTTTTTTTTTTTTTTTTTTTTTTTTGAAATTTTGATTACAGCGTTTGAAATTAATTGAAACCAGAAGGAGCGATGATTTGGACTCCATGTAAAATTGCTTATATCAATATGCAGTTAATTAAAGAGGTGAAATATTCTGTTCCGGAAGTCTTCTTGCTTCAAAAGTGGAGGCATAAGGTTTATTTCTTCTTTTTTAATTTGTTATTGATGTGTAAATGATGAAAGTCGAGGAAAAAAAATTTACGTCATCAATTTAATTTTCTTTCTATATTCGAATTTTTATTTTAAAAAAATAAAAATTTTAACATTTTTTGATTTTAGAAAAAGTATTATAAATTTTGCTAGGGTATGCGTTTACGCTTTTCTCAATACACCGCCAATATGAAGTGATGGAAACACGTAAGTAGACCTTTGTTTTAAATATCTATAACTCACTGCGTGTGAGATTTAATTTGTGCAAAATGGTTTTTGAATAAACCTAATAGTAAAGATATTTAAAAATATTATCGTTAATTTTGTAAAAACGATATTTTTCTCACAATTTAAATTTTTATTTTCCTCAATAAGAATCTAAATTTTGGAGACAAAAGAATCTGAAACTACTTATATTGACAAAAGAATTTGAAAAATAATTCTAAACTGGTTAGACTGAAATCTCCTTGTTGTTTCAGTGCGTAAGAAGCTTTGATTAGCTTGCATCTGACATACAGCTTCAAACTCGGAGCATTCATCCATTTGCATTCAGTGTATTGAGTGATCCAAAGTTAAATATCGATGTTTTGAAAACGGTTATAATGATGTTAGCTAAATGGGAACTTCATTAACGACCGGTTGGCGCAAAGGCATTGAAGAGTTTCAGCCGCCCACCTATCGAATTATCCGTTCGAGTTAATGAAATAGAGTTGCCGGGGGAGCTAAGGACCGCTGATTCATGATTTTAACCAATTAATGCTCTCTCGGTGTTATTAGAGAGATAAATCATCTCTCTGTGAGAGGAGCGTTTCTCAGAACAAGGCATAAGCCCGATTGATTTCTGTTAGTTCCAAAAGCGACCTTTTCTCACAAGACGCTTACATATGCCTGCAACACGTTCTATCTTTGGCATTAAAATCAGATTTTCTGACACTTGTTTCTTATAGGATTGGGATTCTTATAGGATCTTTCCAAAAATTACACGAAAAAATTGGTATCTAATCTTTGTTTTCAACGTTACATACCAAGTCCTGATATTTGAATAGGTCTAAACGGAGAGCTAACTATATATATATATATATATATATATATATATATATATGCATACTAGTTTACGAATCTTATTTTTCGTTAAAGTAATATCATGGAGTTTTTGATGGAGAGGAAAAGGCCATCGAAATTCTTTTGAAACATTGATCGAATTTTGAGGACAGTGTTGACCTTTCTTCTGATTTTAGAACCATTGTACATATTATTGTGTCAATTCCTCCATCATCAATAGATGAAATCTCTCGGTGTCGACAGCATTAGTGAGAGAGTTTCTTTAACACTAGGTTTACAAGCATTCCTTACTTACCTAACATTACGAACGAGCGTTCTTAGGTGCAGCAACAAATACATATATCTCAAAACTAATAAGCTCTTAAAAAGCAATGGAATGAAATATTACAAGTACAAAAGTAAAAATATCAGTGCTATATATACATATATATATATAGAGAGAGAGATGGTTTTTACCATTTAACCTTATTTCACTATATATATTCTACATTTATTCAGCAAGTTATTTATACAAATACTCATTCTCTCTGATTGCACTTCATATTGGGAATTTCGTACTTTCTACTGTTGCTGATATAGCTTACTTTTCATTTGAGAAAAAGGCAGGTTTCCTTTCGTATTCATACTTATTACAGTAATTTTTGCAGGGTTAACATTAATTGACCATTAAATTTATGACAGCAGCGTCCAATAGACGTATATTCTTAGAAATAGATATACCACAATTAGAATTTCAATAATTCAAAACACTTTTGAAGAGAGAGTAAATTTTAATCTCTAACTCATTTTACGAATAAAAATAAATAGAAGAAATGTTATAAAAATAGCATTTTTAGACTATTTTCTTCAATGAATTTAAAATGTTTCAAATTGACGTGTCCCGGAAAACCAGAAATTAAAAACAGTGTTTTATTGTAATAATTACCGGAAATGTGTGGATTTTTGAAAACGCTCGGGTAGATTTTTTGTAAAAAAGGGCTCGAAAACTCTTCAAGCAAGAGAGGTCATATACTTAAGGGCGTGCTATAGTTTTTCACCGATTTGCCATCATATTGTTACGCGAATTTGTATAATTATTTTGCTTATGATTCATGCCATCGTGTTTTCAGCGACAGTTTGTATCTTCAAGCATGCACGAAAACTCACTTGATGAAAATATCACCAATTTTTGCTAAGTTGTACCCTGTAGTATAGTTTACCACAGACAAGATCTTCGGCACGTCCATGACATTAAAATAAAATAAATAAATAAATAAAAAGCAGTGCATCAAACAAATAATGAAAAAATTACAAATTTATGAGTAGATTAAGTTAAAATTTTAGATGAAGAGCATTTAAAAGTTCAAAATAGAACGTAGCTCCATCCTGTCCTTTTGTTTAATCTTTTATAGAGTAATAAATGTTCTTACCAAGACATTCCTTTCAACAAAACAAATTAGGAAAATTAATAAATATCTTGAAATTCGACAAATCTTATAAATAGAGTTTGTCTTCAGCATTATTCCTCCGCTTAAGGCCATTCTAAAATCGCTCTATACTTCGTTACTAGAGTATTTTTGAAGCAATGAATTGTGCAACATCAATTTTCTTAATTGTTTGTAGTTGTTTTGTTATTGGAAATAAAACATATTTTAGACATGAATGTTTATAATATGCCCTCCACTTTAAAACCATTAAATCCTACAAAATTTATATATACTTGTGTAAGAAATGTCACAAAAAAAATGTAAAACAACTAACCATACCTTAAAGGTAAATTAAATTGAAATTTCTCTTTATTTAAAATATTAATTATTAGATTTAAAAACGACTTATTTTGAAATTAATGTGGGAATTAATCGGAACGTAATAAGTGCACGAAAAAGAATTAAAAGATTGGTGCTTGGTTTGTTTGCAGTGATAAAATCACTTTTTGCACACAAGAGCTAACAAGACCTACGATTTAAAAAAAGATTATAAACCACAAACAGATTATCTCTGTTCAATGTGGAAAAATAAAATTTTTTCAATCAAATTCCATCAATTCGTTGGGAAGAAACTAAGAAAGTTTGAATTAACTGGCGTGGAAATTGGGTAAATCTCCACTTGCATTTAAAATTCATATGTAAGAAAGATTCCAACAAAACAAAACTAAATAAAAAAAGAAACTAAAATTTCCGAATATTAACATTTAATTCATTTATAATAATGGGATTAAAAGCTTCAATAAGTACACCTAACATATTCAAAAAAATGTCTAAAGTTGGTTTTTTAAAACAATTCGAATCGAGTTACATTCATAATCTTAGATTAAAGATATTATCACATTTCATAATAAAATAAGAAAAATATTATAACATAAGAAGTTTGAATAAAACAAAAAAATACAAATTTTGATAACAAGCATTTTTACATACTAAATTTAAAATTTATTTTTCTTGAAAATAATACATTGAAACAAAGTACATTATTCATAAATTTTATTAAAAATAATAAAAATATAAAGAAGGATAAAAGCATCTTTACAAAAGTTTGATAGTTAACTCTTATAAAATTAAATCATCTATAAAATATTTTTATAATAAACTGCAATAAAGTTTAAAATAATTGCAATGCATAATTTGGTAAAATTTTTCAAGATAATACTTGTTATTTACTACATTAAATAACTCATTTTCCTATAAACTGAGATAAATAAACCAAATAAGCATTTTAATTATTAACAGTTTAATAAGAATTTTATTTTAAAGGGAAATAATGATTATATATATATATATATATATATATATATATATATATATATATATATATATATATATATATATATATATATATATATATATATATATATATATTATACTGCTGCAACAGAAAATGCAAAATTAGTTCTCTTCCACCTTAATTTAATTATTATTTAAAATAAAAAAGTATTTGAATCCCAAAGTATTCAAAAATTTAATAATATTTAACTTCCCTTCTATTTATTATATTAATATTTTTCGCTGATCTAAGCCAGAGATATTTTATTCTTTTAATGTGAGGAATTATTTCAGAAATAAAGGAGTTTAGCGACAAATTCAATTAGTTTCTCCTTCAAACGGAGTTTGCCGTCGAATTCTACCCTCTTTTGATTGACATTTATTGTGCAACAGATTCTTTTTCATAACAACGACTCAAAGGTTTGTGGCTTTTCAGAATTTTCTCACTTCACATTTAATAGTCAACAAAGTTCAATAAATCAAATAAGAATCCATTATCGACATACGAACAGTTATCACATTAATATTAGTTTGGGGAAAAAGTAATCCATTATTTTTTCGGTAGACGTCTGTAGTGATCGATATCTCGTGAGGTGTCTATCAAATAATTTCAGATTTATGCTCGTTGGAAAGGTGACGTTTGACACTAAAATATCCTCTTGCGGTTTTTTGTTTGATTAATTCAGTTACGAGTACAAGGTTTTAAAAATGGAAGACAACAAACAGAAAATTCGATACATTTTCGTTTTTCTCTTGTAATGGCGAAGAAGATAGCCGGGTGGCTAAAATTGTGAAAGGCGTTTATCGTCCTATATAAGACTGTAGCAACCTTTTATGTACAATTTTTGTTTCGTCGATTCCGTTCGGGTATTTTTGATGTTAGAGATGCACCTCGCATGTGGATACAGCATCGTCGAAAATGTCTATAAAATATCAAAAATGATCGAAGTTAACCTCATGTCAGCAGTCGTAACGCGCAAGACCTAAAAATCTACATGAAAGCTGTTTTAAACCTTTTTACAAAGTGAATCCAAAAGAAGTTACATAAAGTTCACGTAAAAATAGTGGATTTCTTTTTCCCCAACTTAATATAATAATATCTTTCTTAAGTATTTATTACATAATAAAATGAAAACTGCCTCTTTGGTACAAGCATCCTACGATTTGAAAGTTTTTGTAAGTCGTTTTATTTACTGCATATTAGTGTTGGAAGTTTTCTTATAGATTGTAGGCCATGTTCACCTGTTTCAAAGGGGGAAATGTAGTAAACTCCAAATACCCATGAAGAAAAATGTATATTCAAAAATCGAAAGTGAAATATGGGTATCTCATCGTTCAGAAGTGGTTGGAATGAAACCCAATTCCTTCCACTTTGAAGTGCGCTGTATTATCACCAGAGGTTCTGTGAGACTCAAATTCACCACTTATCTTCGAATAAAAAGCTAAAAATATTTATGAAAAGATAAAAATATTTATTTTATTTATATGTAAAGAGATCATGGTAAAATTAAAATTGACTTATTGGTGTCTAGAGATAATATCACAATCTTTGAAATATAAGTCATTAGGTTTGATTCCAGTAATAATTGGCTGAAAGTACCAGCTGAATAGTTAGACTTTTGGCCGTTCATTTAAAAATTCGTGAATTTGATACCCACTCCAGGTGTTGATGTCTTTATTGGTTTGGAACTTTTTTAAAGCCTAAAGAAACCCATTGGTCCTGATTGAATACATTATTTATCTCATATAAAAATTAACTAGGTGATAAAAATCTAATATAAGACAATGGAAGATAGGCGTTGTGTTTATGTTTTTTACATGGACATTTGTTGGTGTAGGTACTTGAGAGTTTTCTTGACATCCTCCCTTGCGACATGTGTATATGGCCCTCTATGAAAAGCTCTCCTTGAAAGCCAAACAAGTTAGATAAATACATTATGGCCTTCAGCTTTAAGCTAAGCATTCACAAATTAGAATAAACCTTTATTAATGATTTTAATATATTTCATATGTCTTACATTTGAAAAATTAATTTGGGATGTTTTTTAACTTTGCTCTTAAAAACCAGTAAAACTCTTTTCTGTTACAAAGAGTTATATTTCTGTTTTTAAGATTTTAACACCACGTTTTTGATTGCCAGGCGACCTAAGTGTGTTAAAAATCATTTTAATGTCCCCTACGTAAATTGTGTTCCGTAATTGCTTTTCAATGATAGTAGGTCGCAAAAGAAGAAACCCGGAAAACTCTCAAGCACCATCCCGTTAGACACATCTGCAAAAGCTGCCGTTCAATAGTGGCTGGAGTCAAGCTTGGACCTTCATCCTGAAGAGAGCAGTAGGCCACGGTGAAGTCTTTATAAAAGACATGTGGAATATCTAAAACTTTGTAAATATGCTACAAATGATTTGAAATTTCTCATTCCACTATAGAGGCTTCAATACCTCGGATTTTGCAAATGAAGGCAAAATGTTTTCCCTTTGTCCCAATATATATAGATCTAAAGTAGAAATAGCCTGCTTCGTAATGTAACTCCCACGTCTGTGTCCTTATTGTAGTTAAATCTTCGTACCGCCTACTCTTGCTTCGCAGTAATTTAATTTAGGACAATTGAAAAATACTGCTTTACCGACAACAGTGCTATTTTAAGTATTATATATTACTTACCATATCTTTTGCCTATACAGTATGGCTCTTTCTTTATTTTGAGTCACTTTTATATCGTAATTTATTGTAATATAATTTTATGATAATACCTTCTGAATCCTAAAAATTATTTAACACCCACCACAAATTTTAATAGCTAGCAAATAGGTGTTAAGAACGTTCATTATTCTGAATAATAGACTGAAATAAAATTCAGAAAATAAGCAATTTGTGCTGTGTAATTTAAAAGAAACTGACTGTGCAAAACATAAGAAAGAACATTCCTCAAATAATATAAAATGAAAGCAAAATCACATCTGACATTAGAATGTTATGTAAATTATGCATAATAAGTAAGTATGTATGTTAGATAAATATTTAAATACTTTAACACTAAAGCGCACTTATATGTGTGTATGCGAATACATATATAACGTTTAAGGTCATATACATAAATAATCATTTTATTTCGATTTACTATTCCTTCTTGTTTTTTCCTCTTAAAATGGAAGTTATAGTTAAGTTAGTAATTGTAATTAGGAAATACGATTTATATATCATTTAATTATAAAATACTCGTTCTGCATATAAATACTGACTCCTTATTCATTACTTATTTACATCTAATTACCAATTTTTCTTCAAAATGCATCCAAATGTTCATTCTATTCAATTTTGATAATTTAGTAGTAAACTGAAAAGGAAAATAATGGAAAAAGAAATTCATAAATTTAATAAAATAGCCAACAAAGGCGATATTAAAATGAAATTGTATTACACATGTTAATATGCAGATACTGATAAACATAAACTAAGAACTTATATAGTTTAAAATTAAATACAAACTTATAGGTAGGCGTGAACTTCAACACACAGCTAAGCTAAAATGTTAACTTGTTGCTTGTTGAAGATATGTGATCATCTGGGACCAAAATTATACTGGATGTAAAATATCTTCCATTTTAAATGATTGGCTAAGAAATTATAAAAAAGATAAAATTCATTTTTGTTTCACTTTACATTGAAGGAAATATATAAGTATTATACCAAAATGCGTATACACACTCAGTTAATAGGTCAATTCCGCCGGTTTTCGCAATCTTTTTTTTTAAGATAAAGTTGTTAAATAAGAAAAATTCTTTTTAGCCATTAAATGTTGAAGCCCCAAATCGTTTCCAAACTGCGGTGTGTTGGAAACATTGTGCTGGTGGTGATGAAAAAATGTTTCAAAATTCAATAAGATAAAGAATTATTTAAAATATATATACTTTTGGAATAAAATATCATGCATATTTTCTTTTAATGGTTGTGCACAAGATGGCAATTTCAAAATGAGACAAACATTCGCGTCTATTCATAAAGCAGGTAGATTTCCGAAACGATAGACACCGTTTTATAAACAACCTCACAGTGGATTCATATCAGCTTTCATTACGGTTTAAGTTAATTAAAAGCGCTGTAACTAAAATCTTGGAATGAAATACAGCCTAGGTTTTAACTATAAAGAGACTTTTATCTTGATGAAACTTTCCTTCCCAAAAAATTTATTTTACTCATGGTCTCTGATCTTTTGTGTACCCTTCCTCAATCGATTCTCTTATGTCTCTTGATATCATCAGAATTAATGATGATCCTCATTAATTTAGTGTCTCAGGTACTCACAACTTTGCTAAATCCATTTAAGATTTGGTTATATTTTTTTAAGAGAGGATAACTAACTTGATAAATTTATTTAAAACTTATTAAGTACTGAAGTAAGTTATAATACAGTTTAAATATATAATGAAAAAAAGGGTTTAAATATACACTCGAAGGCACCATAAAATTATGGATAAAAATCATTTTCCATCCCAACTTATCTATCCACAATGTTTTGTCTTATTGTTTAAACGATTCATCTTTGGCGTAGATTTCACAAATAATGTAAGGAGTCTCAGAACATGGTCGCTGGAGGATTTGTCTCTGTAAATTCAAGTTTTAGGAAAATGGAATCGCGCGTCTGACGGACTTTTTTAATGATGTATTACTTGATATGAATCTTTGGGTGGAACAATTGCTAAAATATTTATTAAGAAGTGAAATTATTCAGTATTTGTCAAGTGAAACCAATATAATACCAATAGAATATTCTTTCAGCAAGACAAAGTTCCAGTGGCTCAATAGCTTTCTGTTGCTTCCCATTAAGATCAACAAAGATCGCTTGCAGCGGTGAATGATTGAGAGGGTGACCACATTTTCCCTCACTAGGTTGCCGGAGCTTTTTGGGTTGAGAACGTGTCCACGACAATCTGCGATTTCCTTCCACTGATGTGGTGTGGTTGTGAAGATTAGGGTACCAGCTCAGGTGTGACTTCGTCCAAGACCCGTTAACCTTAAGGTACAGTCCGGATTCATCTGCACCGCTATGTGTGTATGTCAGTAAGACAGCACTTCATACTGGTTTTGCACCGTAAAATTTATCATATCTAGTTGCTGGATAAACAATATATGTGATTCTGTATATTCAACCAGCAATGAGCATACTAAGCATGCTGTTCCTTTCAAACTTTTATTACGGAAAAAATCACCACAGGCAAAATTTACTAGTAAACCATTTACCAAACAAATAGTTTTATCTCAGCCATTTCATTAGATTGTAACCAACAATTTGGAAACAAGATTTTCATTTTGTTTCCAATGAAAATTGATTTTTTTTTCATCTTTATTGTGTAACTGTAAATATGACTTAGCACTTCCTATAATATCTTCTCATTGAATAAGACTATGCACAGTTTTGAAAACCTTATATATAGTACTTTCATGTATGCCTCGTAGAAGTTTCATGTGAAAAACTTCCGTACTTTGCAGAAATTTTGATTATGACTGCTTAATGCCTATCAATAATATTCTTTTTTTTTGTGGCAATACAAATTATGCCGCACTTTCCATGAAAAGTCACATCATAAAGCCCGAACACATGATGAAGCTCTCACAGAGAGCTTCACCATTGACTATTTGTGGCTTACAGTTCAGCCAATTTTTACTTACCAATTTTTTAGTTTTGCTTATTGTTTCTTTTGAAACAGTTAAGCAACGGAATACTTTTTTTTCGCATTGTATTATTCTGAATGCCCACAAAAGCAAACTACAAAATTGAAAAATGAAAAAAATAGCTAATCAATTGATGATAAAGATATTGAAACATTATTAAAAATATCTATTTGAAGAATAATCTAAATTGCAAACGTACTTACAGTCTTGTATATTTTATCGAGGATAAGTATAAGATCACAGTTTTCTCAAAAAAAATTTAAGTTCAGTATGTTATTGCTCTTATTACTTATTAGTTTTCCATCTTAAACGAAATACCTGTTAGTATGTTTCCTTCCTTTTTTATTTGC
>JAPDSC010153242.1:0-10863 GCA_026290005.1 Latrodectus geometricus
TTTGTTTTGTGCATAGAGTTAATATTTACAATATTTAATTTGTTAATAGTAAGGCTTACTTCTAATTTTTGAATGACATTATCCACTTAATTTGAATGAGATATTTCGACATTTTGGAATTCTTTCTTTGCAATTTCTGTTGTATAGTAGGTAAAATATCCAACTGAGCCTGAAGCTCAGAAATGCCCATTTCATCTTGCTCTCCTGTGATGACGTTTATTTTGATAAGCTAACTTTTGATGCTGCCATGCTTTCGATTTAGAGCTGTCATATCAGTCATCTTAGTAATCTGAATTTATTATATTAAATTCACAAATATAGCATATAAAATTATTTATTCCATAGGATCTGGTTCACCTCCTGGTCGCTGAGGATAAAAATGTGCGAAGTTGCGTTAATAGCAGACAAAGCGTTGTAATAAAAAATGCGTCTATTGCTGTATGTTCTCGCAGCTTTCGAATGTTAGACACACTGTAAGCCTACAAGGAAAAGGTTGCCAAAAATATACAAAGTGCACCAAGGAAGATGCTCCGTAGCCAAGGGTATACGTTACAAATACGGAGCACACCTTCCTAGCTGGGGTTTGTCACTTGTAATAGAAGCGTTAGCCGTCTGAGAAAACCATAATTGTAGCCGGCTAACGTTTTGTAAGTGTCTCTAGATGATCATTTTCACCGAAACAAGCACTGTATTAAAGTTCGTGATACACTGGTTTCCATCATCAACCAGCCTCAAGCATCTTCTTTTGAACTTATAAGTTACAATTGGTGTAGCGAGAGCTTCTTCCTGCATGAGTTCTTGATTCTGTGTTGTACTCAGTTTTCCTCAGTAGTTGGGCTCGTCTTGCTTTGTCTAATCCAGTGTGTGTCACATTCACCTCTGCTGGGTTGAGTTGTTCCCAAGTAGGCGAGGCTTGCCTTTTCTTCAAGATGGTGAGGTCTGCCAATTTGTCTGTGAGTGTTTGTGTAGTCATTGTAATCCTCAGTAAGGTGAAGTTTCCCTAGTTATCTCTGTAAATTAGGAGAATATTCCAGATTCACCACCCTCTATTTAAATTATTTTGTGATATAATATATTAAGTGAATTTTCCAGCTTCACTACCCTCTGTTACAATCACTTTATATAGAGTTCAATAATTTTCAGTTGCCCGCATACTTACCGCCTATTTATTTAGTTTAGATTTTAAAGAGGAAAAACGTTCTTTGACTTCTGATATCAAAACAACTTAACAGTATTTTTCAAAAAATAAATTCTCTTGTATTAATTAGCTAAAAAACTCAACGAATGAAGTTTGAAATAAATTCTCTTTAATTACGAATTTTTAAATAGTAATGTCGGGATTCCTTTCTCATCCACAGTCCACTGTATTTCCAACCATCGGTAGCTGACTTTTGGTAAAGTCGAGTTGTTAGCCGAATGTTTAGTATTCTGTTCTTCGTTTCGATTCTCACCTAGGGCGTGGAAGTCAATAGCAGCAGTTTGGAATCAACTTCAAAATGTACGTCCCTAGTGTGGAAAAAGACCATTGAGTCATAAATCAAACCAAAATAAATGTTGGGAAGGGAGGAAATGCAAAAATAATAATAATATTAGTTTGGGGAAAAAGAAATCCATCATTTTTACGTGAACTTTTTGTAACTTCTTTCAGATTCGCTTTGTAAGAAGGTTTAAAACAGTTTTCATGTAGATTTTTAGGTCTTGTGCGAAGCTACGACTGCTGGCATGCTGTCAAGTTTGATAATTTTTGATATTTTATAGACATTCTCGACGATGTTGTATCCATGCGAGGTGCATCTTTAGCATCCAAATACCCAAACGGAATCGACGAAACCAAAATTGTGCGTAACTGGTTGTTACAGTCTTATATAGAGCGATAAACACCTTTCACAATTTTAGCCACCTGGTTAGAATTTTCGCCGTTACAAGAGAAAAACGAAAATGTATCGAATTTTCTGTTTGTCTTCTATTTTTAAAACCTTG
Source organism: Latrodectus geometricus (assembly GCA_026290005.1). NCBI lineage: Eukaryota > Metazoa > Arthropoda > Arachnida > Araneae > Theridiidae > Latrodectus > Latrodectus geometricus. The sequence continues at coordinate 1,981 of JAPDSC010153242.1, forward strand.
TACTCATAACTGAATTAATCAAACAGAAAACCGCAGGATAATAATTTAGTGTCAAATGTCATCTTTCCAATGAGCATAAATTTGAAAATGTTTGATAGATATCTCACGAGATAGCGATTACTACAGACGTCTACCGAAAAAATAATGGATAACTTTTTCCCCAATCTAATAAATTTCAAAATAAAGAAAAAATTGTAAATAACGTTATTTTAAAAATTATGTAAGAATGTAGAAAGAAAAGAGAATTTGATTTACATGTTTTTTTCTCTTCTAATTAGACAATTTCAAAAAAAAAAAAAAAAAAAGAAAAGAAAACAAAAAAACCCCGCATATTTCTTGAAGCAAGAATAATTCCGGAATGACGTGTGATGTACACCATCCGGAAATAGTTGAATTACATCGCTTAAATTGTTAAGTCACTTAAACAATATTGCAAGGAGTTCTATGAGTAATAGTTATGTTTTAAATTTTAAACAATATAATGAAAGATTTCAAAGGGCCATCATAAATTTGATAGGTATTGACAACCTGGTATAGGTTTCACTCCGTTCTGTGCAGTCCATCTCAGTTCGGACAAAAATTCAGTGGAGAAACAAAATAAGGATTTTGTTGAAATAGATTGAAATTTGCTTGTTCATATATCTTTAGATTTTAGGGAACTTTTCACATAACTAAAAATATTTTTTTAGCTCTTCCATATTAGTTATTAATTGCAGAAAGTCATGTACATTAAAATGAGATGAGATTTATTAATATCTTAGATTTCTATTCATCTCTATGACATTCATATTTTAGATTTCGTTACATTCGTTTGTTGAAATTATCTTGAATTTGAAACTCGTTTGTTACAATTATTTTGAGTTTGAAATTCATTTGTTGCAATTCTCTTGAATTTTGAAATTCGTTTATTGCAACTTTCTTGAATTTGTTAAACTCTTCGCGTAACTAGAAACAATAGCTCAAGTATATTTATTGCAAAATGCCGCAATGTAGCGCAGTATCTTGCAACTTCATGTGTTTCTTCCTCATTGCCAATAAGAGGAAGAAATAAATGAATTTTTGTATTTGAAAATTGTATATTTAGGCTTTTGATACATTTTGCGTATTTTAATTTTATTCAGACTATCTTAAATTAGTACTTTATATCAGCTAGCGAGTTTAATATTATAAAGAAATTTAAGCAGTGAAATAAATACTGTGTTGCAAATCACTTAAATATGAAAATTAAATGAAATTGGCATTAATAAAATTTAAGTTGACAAAAATAAATTTTATTTTGGAAAACAATAGATAACGTCAAAAAATGCACACAGGCAAATAACCATTTTAAAATTTTATAATATTAAATTACACTTTTCTTTTAAAAATGGAGGATATTTAAATTTTCATAAATCTTTAAAATAGAATATTTTGTTTTTTTGTAAGTTATATATTTCTGAATATAAATGAAATAGTTTTAAATGCAGATCATGTTATAGATCGTATTCTGCATATTGACCGTTTTTAAGAATGAGTAAGACACGAAAAAGTTTATATGATTTTTTGTTATTCATGTTAATCGTTTATTCTATCGGTTTGTTGTTGTTACTTATGACACTTGGCGGAACCAAGCCCGCTCGTCTGAGACTAGGCGGATGAAGTCAGAAAGAGAGCCTTCCGTTTTTGAACAGAGCACCCTCTCAAGAGGATGGAAATACGACTTGGCTCATAGGTAGCAGCACCATCTAGAGCTTCGAATTTAGAGATAGGAATCCAGAGAAAACCCGAGGCCTGGCTTCTACCAGGCTCAGAGACATTAATTTGGATTGGAAACATGAAGGACATCGCTACCACGACATATTTTGCGTGCATCAGTCGTAATAGTGAACACCATGGTCATTAGTTAGAGGGGAATCAAACCCAGAACCTTGCGATTGCGAGACTGGCGTTCTAACCAACTAGGCTACCCTGGCCTTTTTGTCGGTTTAAATAAGTTTTTAAAAATGTGACTACCTAGCATATGTAACTAGACAATATATCAGGTCACAGTAAAAGCAATCTGGTCATTTTCACTAATGGTTCAAACATGAAAAAGTAATTGCATCAGAAGTAATGTCATTCTTAGAACTTGGTTTACAAAATAGCTGTGGCTCTTAGCTTCTGTCAGCTAACACAGTACATCAAGTTGAGGTATATGTTTTTCCTAAAGTTGTTTTAGTTGCTGTATCACAATTTCTTCCGATAAACGTCTGGTCAAAATTCAATTTAGTTCAGACAAAGTCATTATTGTTTAAACATTCTTAACAAATACCCAGTGATAGGAGAAATGTCAGACCCCTAGTGAATCTACTACATTCTAATCAGATGGCTAAAAAAGCAAACAAATTACAAAGGGATAAGAGGCAGCAAAAGCAATGCTCTGCCAAATGCTTCACGTGCCATACTTTTACTGTGTTCTTAAAACAAACCCCTTCTCAGTCACTGGATTATAGATTGCTCACAAGAATAATGGTGGGCCACTTAGTCTAGTAAAACTTGACCAGATCCATGAAGCCAAAAATGTTCAGAAAGTCCAAAAACATCAGATGAGCTGCCGCAGCCAGGCCTACACATTTCAAAATATGCTGAATAGAGAAAGGGCCAACGTTGCATTTTGGGCAAGGAAGAAAAGTTTTTTTGCCATCCTCAAAAGCAATACATCTCAGGTGGCCAGTAGAAAATCTTTAGAATGCTATCTGATGTACCCTAAAGGCCCTGGATGTTATGGTGGCTCCGAGGTGCTTCTTAAAGTACCATGGGTAAGCAGGAGAAAATATCTTTTCATGACAAAGCCATGGGTTCTTCAGGGAACGCAGCAGCCTTCGCAAGATTGTCGTCTAACTCATTTCCTGGAAGGCCCACTGTAGATGGATAGGGTTCCAATCTGCGAGTGTTTAATAATTGTAGAATGGCCTTACTCGTGCAGTCGCTAATGGAAGGCCAAGACGAGAGATGCTGGATCGAGGATCGGCTATCTGACAGTATCCAGATCCAGACATGATACAGTCTTGTATCATGTAATGTATATGTAAGACAAGAATAATGGGACTATGGTGCAAAAAATGGAAATCTGCATGAAGTCATACCAAAATTTAAAGAGATTTCCTTGACTGGAAATGGAATAAGGTATTTTCCACACATCTGATTTTAAAGACTGAATCTTTTATACTATGAATTGAGTTACTTTTTGTTTATCTTCCTGCGGCTTTTGACACCTTGTTGTTAACAGCCTAAAACTTACTCCCATTCTAAATTAATACCTCTGGGGATGGTTGGAGCCCCAGGCTATGGGTCTGTTCTGGTTTCAATCTCTAAATTCGAATAACCATTTGGTATTGCTGAAATCTATGAGCCAAAACCAATTATAAATTTGTAAAGCTCCGTGGAATATAAGGTAGAGAATAAATTCGCTGGTAAAAATTAAACAAACTTATTTTGTGCGTAGCACTACCGCTGTTAAATTTTAATTTTGTATAATACGATATTTTCCTGTCTTTTCTAATTTGTCATGTTCCGAATTGCTTACAACAGTCACGTCAAAGATACGCCCCGCGATCGCAATGTGTCACAGAAAGAATAATCATGTTTTTAGAGCAATTAGATTTCACTCGATTTTTCTACGGAAGTTTTATAATGCGCACGCTACATTCATAAGTACTTTCAAGGGCAGCGCGCCCTAGACAAGCGAGAGAGATAGTAAGTACCGCCATCTCTTAGCAACAAGTGGAAATACCCAATTATTTTTGTTGAAAACAATAGCATCTTCCACGCGCTACGAGTCTAGACTAAAGCGTTCGGAATTAAAAAAGCATGCAGCACGCTTTCTGTGCATGTTTGGTGGCACCTATTTATGTGACTAGATGTTTTCTATCATGAAAATAAGTAGGAACAAACATCCTACAAGACTTACGAATGAACATGTCCTATCAATTCTCAAAATAACTACAACGAATATGATACCTGACATCAATGAGCTTGTCAAAAACAAGAGAAATCACAGGTATCTGGATCCTCGAGATTAAAATAATTACCCTCTTTTATAAGTTTCATATGATCTTTAACAACCGTATATTAAATGCTACGTAATTAAATGATTAAAATATTGTAATAATTCAGTACATTTTTTTATTTGAATGTAGTCCGCCTACACATTCTAAATTTAATATATGGTCCTCTGCAAAATTGTGTTTGAAACCTCTAGCTTACAACAAGATATTGCTTAAGAACTGTTATTACAGCTTCTAACGAAACTATTGAATGATTGTTTCACGAATTTTTTAAAATGCTTTTGATCAAACTAATAATTGTAAGTTGTTTGTAATTTTTCATTACAGGTCAGATAAATGCCATGACACTCTTTCTTCCTCTAGTCAAGTTCACTGTAACGCATTTGATAAAATAATTGATTGGGTTATTAGAATAATTACTCCATATGTGGTAAGTGGATTATGTTTAACAATCTCTAACAAAATAGTAGAATTGGATTATATCAATTTTAGCAATTACAAGATCACAAATATATTTCTAAAATCACAAATAAATTTGATAAATATAAAACGTTTTAAAATTTTTCTAAATGTATTGACATATTATCAATTGGAATCCTTTTAAAAATACAGTACACAATGGTGTTTGCACACTCGTATGTACTGACGAAATAGAAACATAAAATCACAAGAATTCTTTAAAAATTATTATTTGAAAAAAAAAATTATATACATATTTTATATAAGAAAAGAAAGTACAAATTTAAAATTGCCTAATTATTCATCAATAAAAAAAGTTATTTATTTTTGACGGCTTCAAAACAATATTTTTAAGGAACATATTTGGATTTTTTCTATGTAGTAAATAATTTTACGGCGTTATTCTAATTATTGGAAGGTAGTGAGTTCCAATCTCGGCTTAGTCGAAGAACCGTAGTTCACTAATGGCGACTGGGGCGCATAAAATATGTCGGGTTGCAATGTCCTCCATGTTCCCATTACAAATCAATACCTCTGAGAGTGGTTGGAGCCAGGTTATAGATCTTCTTTGTCTTCAATCTCTAATTTGGGAGATCCAGATGGGATGCTGCCATCTATGATTCAAAGTCGTAGTTCCAGCTTTGAATGAGTGTGCTCTTTTCAAAATCGGAAGACTTTCTTTTTGACTTCAATCGCCCAATCCTTGATGGGCGGACATAGTTTCGCTAAGTATCTTATGTAACAACACAACAACGGTAATTTTTTTCAAAAAAGTACTTCAATTTTGTTAGCTGTTCGTCTGCTTGTTTTGTTGGCACACTACGTCCTTTCATTGTGTGAAATATGAAAGTTCTTTTTAATTCTCATTCATTCATGTAATTTTACCACCAACCACGTAATTCCGTACAAATTACTCCTGTCCACATTCAGAATTACTTGGAAGGAAATTTCTGTCAGCTGCGGGTTTCTTCGTCGAAGCTCATGGATGAGTAACTTATCTTCCCTCAAGTTGTTGGATTCGTCTGTCTTCAGTTATGGTTAGTAACAAAGGCTGCTTGAAAAATAATCTAGCCATCCTCAGAGAACTTCCTGTAACATCATTCGAAGCATAATTGCACATGAAACGAAAATTGGCGATTCCATGCCAGGGTCACGCTTTTCAAGAGTTCTTTATTTTTGAAGTTACATTTGAAACTATTGATTCTCTTGAATGGGCTGTAGGAGAAGTTAGATTAGAAGGGAGTTATTTTTCAGAAATTGCTTAAAAAATAAAATAGGAACTCTGCATCTGCAATATATATTCAAAAGAATTGGCCACGATGGCTTGGTTGCTTAAGGCATTCGCTTTCGTTATTGGAAGGTAATGTATTCGATTCCCGATCCAATTGAAAACCGCCATATAGGCTAGAGCACGTTAAATATGTCGCGGTTTTAATGTTTTTATGTTGAATTGATACTTTTTGGAAGACCAAGTCTGGGTATTTTCTGCTTGGTCCCTGCTTTTAAATTGCAAGACCTACGTACTTTCGGAGCACGATGGAAACCAATGGGTGTTTCACTAGAAAAGGTGCCATTAATTCCCCTTCTGGATGCGGTGAAAATCCTAATATACCTGGGCGTTGTGGGAAAAATACAATTCTAAGAACTTACGATTTTGCAATGGAAAATTTTATCCAGGCTTCTCTACCATAAAATAAAAAAAATAATAATAAAAATTGTAGATAAAGTAATACTTCAGGGTTAAAAGATTTTTAAACCATGTTAAGGGTACATTCAAATATTGTGTAAGCATTTTAAGTGCAATTATGATTTTTTAATTTTACTGATAAGTTGAAAGAAAAATTAAGACAGGTTTATGTGTTGTTCAAGAAACGAGAAGTATATAATAGAAATGATATTAAACCGTTGACTCGATTTAAACTTATAATAGGCTATTTTAACTTGCGCCTTTCGTCTCCACAAAAGAGTAAGGCAAACTCATTTGCTCATTTCATTGTAACTCTATTTTTATAAATAATTACTATCTAATCATGGCATTTGTGATATTAAAACGTCAAATAACTAGTATATATATATATATAAAGGAGTGAATGTAATTTAACTATATTAAGCAAAAATTTGGTTCCTAACTTTGGACCTTTTTATAGTCCCTTATCGGTGTTCGCCCTACTGATATCAGAATTACAGAAAACATTCTATTCAATTAAGTTATTCTTTATCTTTAGATCTCCAATCAGTGCTTCTTGTTCTTTTATCAATGAACAATATCCATTAATGTACGCTTTTTATAGTATTCATAATAATTCATGGTAATATTTGCTTGTATCTTGTCCTAAAATGTAATTGCTTCCAAAATTGATTATCAAGCATTATAATCTTATTAAAAAAATATTGCTTTAATTCATGAAAGTTCATTTTATTACTCTGTTCCATGTAAAAAAAAAAGTGGTAGCAAAAATTGTCATTGGTATTTAATGTAGGTTACTTTGCAAAGGGCAGACACATTAATCAAAATTGTTTGTATTACAATCAGTCTTATAGATCATAAACAAAGCAATTTTTATTTAACAAGTAGCGTGGCCCCATTGTGTAATTATTAGACCTGCTTTTATACTGTTCATGAGGATCCAATTTTTAATGTCTGCAAAGTAGGCCACAGTAGTCTAGTTGATTAAAGCGTCGTTCTCTATTGGAAGGTAGTGAATTCGAATCCTAACTGAACTGCTGTCATTGTACTAGCGAAGAAGATACGGAACACTTGTCTAACACTTCTTTACTTGTATAGTTTTATCAATACCATCCAAGCCATGAATTTTCCTAACGTCAGCAGAATGATAGTTTTTTTCCAAATGAAAACTGTTTGAAAATCGTTTTGTATATTGAACTTTAAATTTGTCCTCTTCAAGGAGAAGTCAATTCCTCAAAAAATAATCACGGCTTTAAGAGCAACACGTTCCTCCCTATAAAAGAAACAGTGTGGACTCTTCTGAAAAACCACCCCTTCAAAAACATCCAAGCTGCCAGCCTTATGGTTAGCAATCTGGTGTTCGGTTTAACAGTTCATTGGTTTGATGAATTCCTCGGGCATCGATGTTAATAGGGACTCGTAATCCACGTTAAACTCACGGCCCTATTATTCCTCGTTTTTAAAAGTGTCTTTTGAATGGCAAAGAAACCAACTTCTTCCTACACAAAGGACTCTTTTGTGAAATTGCGTTAGGATACGCACCCCAATCTCAACTACCAAGTTTGTCTTCATAGCATTGTTCCAAACGCAACAGTAGGGAAATAATTACCCGGTTATTTACTTGCTGTCACGTTTGGAATCTATGAAGCACAATACATTCACATATACCTCTCTGTGACCTTCATCAGTAATAGTCGAGAATATTTTGCAGGCTGTTAAAGGATAATATGGCAATGCTATGAACACTGAATTAAAATGTGGTGTTTATATTAGTTTGGGGAAAAAGAAATCCATTATTTTTACGTTAACTTTATGTAACTTCTTTTGGATTCACTTTGTAAAAAGTTTAAAACAGTTTTCATGTAGATTTTTAGGTCTTGCATGTTACTACTGTTGACTTGCGGTCAACTTCGACTATTTTTGATATTTTACAGACATTTTCGACGAATCTGTATCCACATGCGAGGTGCATCTCTAACATAAAAAATACCCGAACGGAATCGACGAAACAAAAATTGTACGTAACTGGTTGTTACAGTCTTATATAGGACGATAAACACCTTTCACAATTTTAGCCACCTGGCAATCTTTTTCGCCGTTACAGGAGAAAAACGAAAATGTATCGAATTTTCTGTTTGTTGTCTTCCATTTTTAAAACCTTGTACTCGTAACTGAATGAATCAAACTAAAAACCGCAAGAGGATATTTTAGTGTCAAATGTCAGCTTTCCAACGAGCATAAATCTGAAATTGTTTGATATATACCTCACGAGATATCGATCAGTACAGACGTCTACCGAAAAAATAATGGATTACATTTTCCCCAACCTAATACATTAAAAAATTGTTTACCTAAACATTTCGATGATGCTTTAAAAGTATTTAATGACATCCATATCATATCCTTTTTGGCAGTACCAGTCCATAACTCTTTTAAAGATGTGATCAGCAATAAATCTGACAGCCGTAATGGAGTAACGTTGCTTTATAGGACGAGTAATGGTTAGCAACATATAAATGCCGCATCTCTTTTGCGGAACATACTTTCCTAACATACAGTTGATGTCATCACACTTTAAATGGTGTGACATAAAGTACTCGTTTCGATTATGTCTTGCTTGCTATTCTTTGGCAAACATCCATTATGTTTCTAAAGTGCTCTGAAAGTCATCTAGACTTCCGTAATGCTATGTTTCTGTCCTATAATGCAGAT
>JAPDSC010153248.1:0-19095 GCA_026290005.1 Latrodectus geometricus
TTTTTTTAAGAAAAGAAAGCTTTTTCATGAATTTAAAAATATAGTTATTCATAAATTTTATTGGAATATCTACAAGATATCTGTATCTGTTGATTACAAAAATCTGTGAAGAAATGTAAGTATATCGAAGAAAATACTTTTGTCACTTTAAACGTAAAAAATTTTCTTGACTGTCCCGGAAGAATGGGATCTATTACTATCTCTATAAAGAGCATTTCTAAAATTCTAAAGAACATTGCTTCTATTTAAATTTCGAAGACAAATAATCTTTTGGCGACAGATTTATCCGATTGCTGAAGCATTACTGAAATAGTCCTTGTCTAGACAGAAAATTCCGTTTTACGAAGAACAGGATGTTTGGGTAATCTTTCAAAGAGCATGAATCGTCACTTTCATCTTGGGATAGTCTTTCACAAATCCGCCATGTTTTATCACGGCTATTATGTCTTGTAAGAAATCCGAAAAAATGGCTAAAAACAATAATATTAAAGGACACAGACGTTAAACATTGAGAAATGCGATCAAATGTTTGAAATTTTAATGGTTAGAAGCATTTATGGTTGTTGATAGAGCAGATAGAAAGATAGCATCTGAGGAAGGAAGAGGACTTATTCTACGGCGTGATATTTCCTGTGGAACTCATAAATCTTACTCAGTAGGACGTTAATTTCTAAAGATTAGAAAACCATAATTATGCTGTGGAAATATATGGGTTCATAAAATTTAAATACCGAACACTCAATGGAGAAGACTTAATTAGGGTTATTGAATTTTTTAGTAAATTGCGGCAAAATAATGGTGATATCGATTTATTGATATCGAATAATGGTATTTTATGGACTTGTTAACATCAACTTTATGCTGCAATTACGCCGGTTTATTCTTGTCGAACTAATTTATACTTTGTGTACTTTCTGAAAGAGTGAAAATAAAACAGAAATTATAACGTATACTTTGATTATCATTTTATTTTAATGGCGAAGATATGCACTGTGCATTTGCTATGGAAAAGATATAAATATTTTTAATTAAGACAATACATAGTTATATCATGCTCTAGTTACTTTAGAAAAGTGGATAGCAAACATTTTTTACCACGAAAAGTCCTAGTTATGAAAAATATAACGAGCATTACTGAAGTGTATTAAGTTGAGGTGTGTCTTAAGTCTTAGTTATTCATTTTGAATGATGAAATTTGATGTTTAAACGCAATGAAATATGTGAAATCTATAGTTATCTTTACATAAACTATTCTTACAAATTTAGACAAGTATAAAAAAAAGTGAAAAAACCGTTTAGTGAAAATGAAAAAAATTAGGAAAAACTGTCATAAAAACTTAGTACAGAAAGCATAATAAACATGGTCAATGTCAAAAACGTTTGGAAATTATTTAAAATGTAGTAATCTCCTTATACAACTGAGACTACCATGCATCTATTTTGCATGAATATAATCAAATTATTAATTAAGACTTGGTAATATATAGTTCAACTTCTAAAGAAGTGATATAGCGAAGTTCTGACCAGTGTTTTCTTTTGCCTCGACGCCCTGTTAACAGTATAGACCGCCCATCATTTGCACACAGCATATTTGCACATGGTTATGTGTATGTCTCACTCTGATTGCATTGTGTTGATTGACGTATGTATATTGCTTAGCCATGAAATAACACTCTTTGTCATTTCAACTTCTGCGTCAAGTCGAGCTGACAGCTGATTCGTTCGACGGTGTTTTGAATCAATAGATGGTAAGCATGTGATTCTCTTCTCGAATGGGAAGTTTGTAGTGGTTTTGTATTTACTTTAAACTAGATCTCGTTAAATTAACTTTTATATAGAGAGTGGCTGTTAATCGACAAATATATCATAAAATACTTTAGATTAGTTCATATGCAAGTTTATGAAATAAAACAGAATAAAAAACCATGAATTTGATGTACCATTTTTTCAGAACATTTTTAAAGTAACTTTTCTAAAAATAAAAACTGAGAAAAAAAGTTGAGATATCACGATTCGCTTACATGTTTTTTAAATTTTTGAAATAAACGAAAAGGATTTTTTCCTATTTAGAAATAGTAATCCATTAATGAATAGCAATTTGAGTAAGCACTTGAAAGAAGTTCATGAACAAATATTAAGATATTAATTTTGATTTATCTAAGATACAATGTTCGGAATCATATGTCTTGAGATTCCAATTCTTTCCTATGATTTGCTTCTCTGATATTTACGATTTACGCCACAAGCTGGCTTAAGAGGCCCAAAAAATGTATTAATTTGAAATGAATCTCCAATATCAAAATATTTATTCAGAAGATGGTTTAAAAAGCATAAAAAATCAATTATTCATGATGAAAGTGATGTCTCCAAACTAGTTACTATCTAAAATATTGTTTGGGAAACCAAAAAGAGTACTGTAAATTTTGGAACAGTCCTGCTGACACACAATATCTCCAAGTTCTTCTTTTCCATGCCAAAGGTGGATAAAAATTCACCTTTTTCTTAACAAGGAAGGAGAAAGATTTGGCCGGATGTGGTTTCAAGGCACTTTGGGTTTTCCCAAACGTTGATTCACCTATTTCTGTTACTCATTAAATTAATGAATGTTTTATTTGGTAGATATCGTAATTGTGTTAAGAGCATGTGTTCAAATGTCTTCGAATGATGCAAGCTGTATATATAAAAAATTAAAGTTTCTTACATTTTTAAAATTTTTGTTCCTTACATAGTCAATTCGAAACTGCATGAAAAACCGCAAACTGGAGGTTGCAAATTTATTGCCATTTTATAACTTCCTTATTCATGTAATTCACTTTTGATATTACATAAATGCCATCTATTGGTCGAAACTTCAAATATTTTTTATTTCATCTCTTTTTCTCGGTTGACGATATCGAATATCCACATTAAATTAGTCCCTGGGAATATCTCAGTTATATTTCTTGTTTGCCACCATTATGTATCATTTTCTTGTTATTGTATTAAACAATTTCCCTTAATCTTGCATTTCATATATAATTATCGGAATTATTTTCGTTGAATGTACACAAAAGTTTTTAAAATTAAACTAATAAATATGAATGAATTATTTATCTCATCTAATTAATTTTAAATTTAAATTCTTAATTCACACATACATGCACACACAATTATTGTACATATATTTTCTAGTAATATTTAAATTGGGTAATTTTTTGATTTACTTTCATTATCTTGTATATAATAGACCAAATTTATATTTTATAAAATAAACAGATAAGAATGTGAGTAGAAATTTTTGATTGCAAAATATTTGTTTTTAATAAATACTTGCTACATTATTTAAATTACTCTTTATAATATGCATAATCCACACATGCATGCATTAAAAAGATATGATTCTGTATAATATACATGACTGATATTCACTATTATAATTATTTTTATTGACTGAGTAACTAATAATATTTTTAAAGTATCCTTTAATTAATAATTAAAAGTTTAATAATTTTATTTCTTGTATTATAGAGAGATTTTCTCAAAAGTAAAAAATACATTTAGAAAAATTTGGGAAACATTCGGGATATTTATGCATATCATTTAATTTTTCTTTACATCCTTAAAATGTAAAAATGACTACTCCATAAAATTATGAAATGTTTATGATGTGTCTGCTTCCGCATTAATTTGACATTTCTGACGTAACAGTGAAATAAATAATTTTCAAGGGCTGCCATTTACATCCCTTTCTTATTTATTAAGTGGGCATGCAATTTAAACTTCAAATGAAACTTAATAGGGATGTTAACAAAAATACAAATCGAAAGTAATTTCTTAAAAGTGAAAGGTATTTAATGTTAGATTCAAAAGAGATTTGCATTGAAGCGAAGTAAAAGAGGCACAAAACCGCGCCCACTCCTATTAAAAGCGGGAAAACATCACAGCAGTCAGGATATGTTGCTAATTTTTTTTTAAACTTCCTTATTAAGAAAGGCCTTATGCCAGTGCCTTAAATAAATGGAGATGCCGATGCCAAAAGAGCTCCTTTCTGGGAGACGCTCGTTACTCAGAGGCTTAAGTGCCCAACCACTTAAGACACCGCACACCACTGCTGCTCGTCCCGCCCCCTTTCGAAAACAGTGAAAACTTTTTGGTGGAAAAGAAAAGCTCGGTTCAAGTGGCATCTCTCTTAACGAATTTGGCTCGATCCCGTCGGCTTTCAAGAGGATTTGCCGCCATGACGAGAAGTGCTCGGTTTGTTTGGCGACTTCGTCAAGATAGTTTTTGAATGACAGCCTTTCTCTTCTCGAAAGAGAGGGCGGAAGTAAAGTGCAAGATACAATATTTATCGGGCTTTTTCTTTCAGCGGGAATCCCTTTCGATTGTGAAGATAACTGTAGTTTCAGATCAAAGTTTAAAAATCGATTCTTGTCTGAAATTTAGTCTGACATTGTAAATTTTTTTTTTTTACTTTTTATTTGTGAAAAAATTATAAGATTTTTCGAATAAAAAAATTGGAGTTGCTGCGATAAGTTTTTATATTCAAAATATTCTTGATATACAAATCGTAAAATAAAATAGAATTATGCTGTGTGAGTGGTTAAAAAAAGTGACTCTTAAATAAATTTTGTATTATTTCATGAAAATAGTCTTAAATATATTCTGAATGTAGCGAAACTAATGTCGCATTTAACGAAACTGCTTAAAACATCTGAGTAGTAGTAGTTCCAAAATTTTCAAGTTTTTTTTGTAAAACACATTAAATACTAATCTTTATTAATTTGTGTTGTTAATTTTAGATGAGTCCTACAGAGGAAATAAGATTTTTTTCTCGCTGTCTAAGTTGATACATTAAAGAAATATGCATATTTTCGCTTTTATCAAGCAAAAATTTTTAAATAATCAAATATTAATAACTTATATTTTAAATTTTTTTTCTACAAATTTCTCGAATAGCGAATGTGCTGAGTTGATAAGTATATGGTAAGATCTCTGGTGTGAGACCAAACTTTCGTGGGTTCGAATCCCATCTCGGATGTTGAATTTGTTATTGTTCATACTCCATTTTAAAGTTTTACCAATTTCCCTATATAATTTAAACAAGATTGCATTATGTGACCGTGGTTTGACAATTTTTAATGTGATGAACAGACGCAGTCTAACTTATTACTTATTTTTTTTAAACTTTCTTTTTGAAACAGAATAAAGTCTCAGCATTAATTGGTGAAATTCATGTCATTGTGTCTTTCACGTCTAATGAAAAAAATAAATAAATTGTATAATTCATAATCTTCAATTTAAAAGATGTAGCTTCTTTCATTAAAAAATCTAGAAAAAGAAAAAACCAAAATTTTTTCTGATGTTTTTTTTAAATTCTCTTTTTGTTTTCTTTGAATTAATTCAAACTCAGAATTAAGTTAACAATAGACAAAACTTACGACTGCATATTTACGATGAACTATGTTAATGCAAATTAGAGACTTAATCGTTATCATAAAACTCAATTATATATATATATATATATATATATATCTTACATTTACTAGCAAGTGATTTCACCTAGTTTTATTTTACTGGTTATTAAGTGGTTTAAATTCTACTACAAATTAAGTTTGCACTAAATGAGGCTATAAATCTGCATTTATGTTGAAGTGTGTTTTGTGTATTTATAACTTCTTGATTAAAGCTGTTCTCATTTTCATGCTAGAACATGGCGAACTGGAATTTCATAATCTTGCATCTCTTAAGGGTCAAAAATATTATGCCTTTATGGATAATTCATGAATATGTTTAAGAGGGTCTCTTATTTTATCACGTACAACTAAATTATATGCATAATGTAACGGTAATAGTCTAATTAATTAATTTTTTTAACTAAAATATTTTAGGGTTATAGTGGGAAAATGATTAATAAATTAATTTTAAAATGAATTAATATTTACTCCTAAATTTCCATAAGATTCCTTAATATTATATAAAACGCATCCTGTTTTTACTCTCTCAATTGCTTAAATTCCTATGTTTACATTTGGAATATACATTTATCATTTAGCATGTTTTAAACACTAATTATTAAATGAAAGCTATTGATAACACTTTCATAGACTACACATGAATGTTTTTGTTCAGTGCAATGAACATTTAATCAAAATTAAATGTGTAATTGTGTGCATTTAGGATATTTAATGTAGAGGTAAATGGACAAAAGAAGTTATTCATATCTAAAATTCTTACTTCCATCTCATAAATTTTAGTGGTAGAATAAAAGCATAATCATTCAGCAAAAAAAAAAAGTAAATTAGTGAATGCCCCCCAATAAGCAAGTTCATTCTCGAAAATTGGAAAAGGCCGATGTTTATTGGCTGGAAATGACAAGAAATTGTTCTATCGAAAACAACATCGACAGAAAAGTTCTTATTATCTAGTAAATGCCTTAGACTTTCTGAAATAAAAATAAGAAATACGGGAAAACGTTTTCGGAAAAAAAAAAGCCAGTACCTTCCCACTTATCTTCAGGTACGTGGCTTTCATTTTAAATCAGAACAATGCGATTTAGTTTGTTAAATATGCAGGTGGAGAGTTGCGTTATATAAAAATCGAGACTTTCCCGGTAAGTTTATATAAGGGGCTGATAAATATTTTTGTTATAAATTTTAGAGTATCGATAATAGGAAAAATAAAATATCTAAGACATTCACGTATTAGTAACCAAGCCAACAATTTGCTGATTTTTTTTAGTGATAAATCCATTAAATCAATCGTTTCTTGATAACGTGGTATTTTTGTTTTCCTATTTTAATACAATAGCTCTTTTTAATTTTATATAAGGATTAAAAATATTAATTATTTTGATAAAGCATTTTAATTAAAAAGTTATTTTTAATCCTTAAAATGATTCTGTATAGAAGAAAAAATACATTTCTAAAATTTAGTGCAATTATATAAATTTCCGCCTTTATACTTCTCGGAGTAAACTTGTAAGAGCATTTAATTTTCATCACATTTTTTATATTTTGATTCTTCTGTGATTAATATGTAGATGTTTTTAAGAAGACGGAAAGAATCACACTGTCAGTTCTGACAAGCAATTAGATTTATTAAAATAAAGCACCTTGTTCAACATCGCAGGATGGAGAACCTGAAGATCATATTTACTTGGATTCAGCTTTTATATGTGCTTATAATTTTCAAGAAATATTCAATCTAAATATTAAAGATAGATTTAGAAGTATCTAGATCTTAGTTAAAGAATAGATAAAATTTTAAACTAATTAAAAATTTGGGTCTTTGTTTTTGACTAATGATGGACCCAGATTTATAAATTTAATGCTTTACCAACTGAGCCAGTGGGATTGCTAAACTATTCTTAATTGTGAGTTAATGTAACAATCAGAAATAAAGTAGTTCTTATATGTCCAACTTAGCAAAAAATAACAAAAGTTTTAATTAAATAGTTAGATCCTTCGCCTTCAACGTTACGTCAAGATTTATGGTGGCTTATACACTTTATATCGTAATTCTGTTTAAATTAATCACTGTATCAAAAACTAATAATAAAGTCAAATACATCAAACAACTTTAGACAAGTAGGCTGCGATAATTTTGGTGGGAAAGAATTTTTACTAAACGTGTCTATGCATTGTATTTACAACAATCCTTTCCATTTCTTCGCGTATTAAGAATAACTTTTCTTCAGAGAAGTATAATGTGCATATATTAATTTGTGTATCTTGCATATCTATAACATGCCTACATAAAGTTTATTTGACTGTACGGCCAAAGTAGGAATCGAATGTACTAAATGTTGAATTAAAAGAAAGAACATTAATAATTTGGGTGCCAGCTTGGCGCAGTTTGAATAAATTTTATTACCTTACAGGGATTTAATCTTCACTAAATCAACTTTTTGGATATTGTCTTCAATGCCATCAATTAAATTTACTATGTTTTCATATTGACATCGCATACCTTGAGACATAGATTTTTCATTTACAATTCCTTGATTAGGCTCATGATTACTAACTGTTTATTTTAACAAATTTTTTTTTCATTTACTATTCTATATCTTTATTTCAAAGTCAACGATTCCGATGTTCGTTTTGGGCACAATTTTTCTTTCAATGGAATAAAAATGATATAAGGTTTATACACATTCAAGGGTTAACTTTGTGCATGATTTTTAAATTGTAATATTCCTAATTTGTGCATCATTAATATAATTATATAAAATTGGCATTACAATTTCGAATCAAATTTTTACCTTATGTAAATATAATTGAATGTAATTTGATTGTTGAAAGGTTTTAGCCTATTGAAAATTAGTAAAATAGGGCTTAAAATATTGTTAAGAGAATTACTAGTTACAAAATTTTAAAATTTATATTTGTTTAAAAAAACATAGGTTTAGTTTTATACGCAAAAGAAAGACTGGGGAATATATATCCTTACAAGTATTAAAATCATCTGTGCACATGCGTGCATTATTCACTTGTAGGAAATTCATTTGAATAGGCAGAGTGTTCTATACATTTCATTAGCATTTTTCAAAAAGATATGCACCCATCTTAAACCTGTCATTGCATTAGAAAATGTATAAAAAATGGAATATGTCTTTGAAAGTGAAAAATGGATATCCTTATCATAGACTGGCATACTACTCCATCTTAAAAGACTTTTTCCACCTGCCCCTTTTCTAAAATCCTTCTTTCTGAAAAATAATGCATATGATGAAATAGTTTTAAAAAACTTATGAAAAGACCTGTTTAAATCACGTATCAGAATACTTAATCTTTCTATGTAATAAAATTTCAAATTTAAAGAAAACTGGAGGACTAAATATAATAAAGTATCTTGTTAAAGATGAAGATTTTTGTGTTTTCTATTTTTTTTTTTATTTCTAAAAACTTCTTTATTTTTTGCCTAGTCTGGATTTGAGCTTCTCTATTACTCATATTTAAAAAAAATAATAATTAAATAAATGTTATTAAAATGTTTAACCACTTTGTTACCATATGAATATAATGAAATATAATGTATTTTTTTCCACTTTGTGGAAAGTAATTTTTGAATAAAATGTATCTTTCATTTTCGGCCAGCAGAATTCCCATGATGCATTTCCTGAAAGCTATTAATGGATTAAAACTGAATTATTACTAATTTTATTAGAGCGTAAATTTGTAAAAGAGTTTAATATTATTAGGTTATTAATTATAGCATTCCATTGACAGCTTAAGGAAATATAATATGACGTTAACTCCAATTTGTACCAATATTTAATTAATTCAAGTGTAGCTAAATTAAGAGGATGTTATTCTCAGTGCTTTGAAATAACCGATAATATTGAAGCCTATTTTTGTATTGGAAAAAAAATAATACATGTTATTACACTGAAAAAAATAAATGAAGGAATTAAATACTTTCCCTCAAATATTTTAGGAACATGAATAAAGTGCTTGATTAAATTATTAACAATGAAATTAATTATTTTTATTTTAGTTCCAATTCTAATGAAATTGTAAAATGTTGAAGAAATGAAAATTGTTAAATTAATTTTAAAAAAATGTACTCAATTTTTTAAATTAGTTTAAAAATTTTATTAATTATTTTTGATTGTGAATTCAATTTTTTAAGCAAATTTTGCACTCGAATTTCATATTTATCTGTAAAAAATGTATTCTTTCTAATGAATTTTGAGAAATAATTTGAAATTACATATTCAGTTAATTGAAAGCTCAAAAAAATTCAGAAGTTTTATGGTTAAAAAAAGACTTTTCATTAATTTTTAATAATTTACGAACACTTTTAATTACGTAAATTTAAAATCGAATTTGGTCTTTAAGAAAAAAATGCATTAGGGATTTATTTTCCATATTATTTTCTATTTAATAGACTAAATATTTTTTTTTTTAGAAAAATGGCTTCTATTTCCAATGTAACAAAATCTAATCTTTATTGTTTAATTTTGTCAGCCCAATAACTTTATTTTCTTTCTTAGATATTTTATATTATACGTAAAAAATGTGTTTAGATATAATCATGACATTTTTTAGATTGGTAGATTTTTTACTGATTTCTAAATTGACTGTTTAACTCTGGCATCTAGGTTTACGTTTTCCCTTTATAATTTTCAAATTTTCAGTAAGATCGCTTTAAAAACCAGATGTAAACAATAAAATTATTGAATTAAGTGTGAAATAATTTAAACAGAATATTACGAAGCTAATACATTCTAAGAGTTTGTAATATAAAATCCCAATCTTAAGATACAGCAATAAACACGCAGCTCTTCGTTCTTTTATTTGTTTTTGAATGTCCTTAGCAAGACTGTAGACTTGGCGATGTTCTTAAAATTTTTGAAAAAACTACGTAAAGCTTTTCTTCATAGAAAAAACTTGACAATGATTAAAAATAAAACGAATGATGTAGGTAAGAAGAATAGTTTATACATTTGAAGCTAATATTGGCTTTATAAACAATTATTTTCATGTGGTAGATAATATATAGAAAGAAGACTGAATATTCCATTCTAGCCTACAACTTGGAACTCTTATAATAAATTAACTTGATTGATGACTAAAAAATGAATTGATTTGATTGATTGGAAGGCTTGTTATATATTTCCTTGTCAACATGACGTTTGTGTAATTGTCTATAAAGTACAAAGGTAGATTGATAAAAAGAATAAAAAATGTTTTTAGGAATATTCTACGTTAGTTATAAAAAATGATTGTGAATTTTCTTATTAACTGATAAAATACAATATACATTAATAAAATACATATTAAATATTATTTTCTAATAAAAAATTAATTTTATTATATACTTTTAATGAATGATTGGAAATTTCAAGCCTATAAAAAATTATATGTAGAATTCTAATAGCGATACAGCTAATTTCCTTAAAAGAAGAATTAAAATATTAGGAAAAAATAATAAAAAATTTCCTTTAGTTAGACTAAGACTTTATTGTATACATACAAAAATTGATGCATCTTGATAAAATCGATGAGTTGTAGGTTTGAAAACGATCTTTGGTTTGAAAGTGTAGTGGTTTGGAATGCAAATTTAAATTGTAAGTCACGTCTTAATTAGCCTTCATATGCAAAAAATGCCTGTTGACAAACCAAACAAATCTAAATGATGGCCCAGAATAATAATGTTGAACATTGGGCATGTGCTAAATAGGAATTTGATCTCCATTACGCTATAAACTGAACTAGGATTCTTGGAAAACTCGGCGTTACCCTTCACGATGCATCCGGATTCATGGTTGATCACATTACTGAAGGCATTCTACTGTGATGAAGCTTTAAGGGTATCCGAAAATACGGTCGTTAAGTTGAGAGAGCATACTACTGCAAACATTATCGAACATTTTTTTGTTTTGCAATCTACCTCATTTCTCACTCACAGTTCGCATCGTAGCTATCCGTGAATCATTGGAGTCATGCAGGCAAACCATCTTTTCCCATTTTTAACTATTACAAACCGTTGAGATACACTATGGAGAATTTGTATAACCGTCCTAAATTTATGGATTCCCAGTTCTGCAGATAGTTATGAGATCTCAACTAAAGGGTGAAACGATACTGTGATACGTAATCCCAAAAGTTTCAAGGCGCAGCTTGTCCTTTTTCGACCTTGCGCCACAAAACCCAACCAATCAACTCAAAAGTTTCAACTCAATCTCTATCAAATTCATGAAGGTGGGTGGTAAATATTTCTTATCTAAAACGTCACGACTTTTCACCAAGTAACAAAGCTTAAAGGCAACTATTGTCAGAAAAATCACTCGTACCATTTCTTAATTTATATAAACATATTAAAATCTTTCCCAAATTTTCTACAGCACTTATATGGCATTTAAAATTTGTGATAAAGATGCTGTAGTTAAAATGTGTAGTCTTTACCTTTTTACTGCTGTTATTTCAATGACTATCAATGTATTTAAAGTGCATACAAAAATTTATAATGCAATTTGTACGAAAAAATTCCTTTCTCGGTAACTTTTTGAAAATGTGTAATTACCGTAATGTACCGTAATTGAAATAAGTAATACATTTCTGTGCAAACAAAATGTAGCTTTGTTTACAATAGATTTATTTGTGCTTTATATTTTGATTTCTGTGACTTTATTGGCAAAATGAGGACTAGAATTTAATTTTGCCCGTTCATAGGTCATATATTTCACATCTTAAAACATTATACACATTTCTTTTAACTTGGTAAAAGTTGAGTTTCTTTTTTCCCACTTTTTGCTGTGCCAGAGAAGGATTACGGAATGTCAGCTGAATGATTTATTTGTTAAGCGTAATTAGTTAATGCATTGCACCATTAATTATTCATTTTGCTCCCTCCTACGCAACTTCAAACTAAGTTGTTTTTTACCATTAAGAGAATGGGTTCAGCGCCTTTGTTTATATCTCTTTGCTTGTTGACTTACTGAAAAGCTGTTTCTTTTTGCTTGATTGATATTCGAAGGAAAAAGAACTCTATAATTGCCTAGTTTTAAATGGTTGTAGCTTGCTTTTTAAATAACCTTTCCTTCATGTTATTTTTATATTAATATGTATAGAAAAGATTAAGAATAATTTTTTCTGACGGTGTTTTTTTTTAAAATTATATTTTCTTCTCTAAGCAGACTTAGTAATTAGTCAACGCTGTTGTCTGCAACTTAATTATTGATTTTATGAACAACTCCTTTGTCTAGTTTAGTCGCTGAATATTCAACATTCAAGATATCGGTTTAACAGTTCAATTTCTTCTTCAAGTGTGAATGTTATGATTCGAAATCCACTTTAAAATTGAGATCTCGGTTAACTAAGCAATCGTGAAATGAACACGCAAAAGATCGATAAACAAATTAAATTTGCTTCGAATGTAAATATTCTTGTAGATATGCAGATTGTTTTAGAATGATAGATTCTTTTCAAATGAGACGCCAAGATAAACAAAGTGTCTATGTTTAAAATAAGATATTCATATCATCAAGGCAGTTGATTAGGTTTGATGTAAGATGATATTCTAGTCACCCAAATGTTTGGTTCGAATATTAAATAATATTTATTAACTATCTCGTTACTCTTTAGGACTTAGTCAGTCGACAGGATTTATCAGGAACACTATGATTTAGTATCAAAATTTCTTTGCTGCAGTGCATAACTAAATTTGGTGTAAGATTTTTATCAATAGAATGATAGAATTTGGAGTGTCAATAACTGGAGTCAAAGAGAGATTCTAAAGTCAATAATATTTTATATATACAAAGATTGTGCTAATAATATCTTCGTAATTTATATTACCGAAAGCTCAAAAATCTGGAAATGTTTCTTCATTTCTTTATTAAATATATAGTTTGTATTTTGAAACTGTTAACAAAAGCTATTAAATGCGTTGACGTATTGAGATTTGGAAACTAAGTTTAGAGAGTAAACATGAAAATAGATCCTCAAATTTAAACCTCCTACATAAAAATATTTTAACTATTATGATTAAAACGCATTTAGAACATATATAAATTTTCGTCTGCGTAATGAAAAATTGAGTTTGATTATTTGTACTTTTATGATTTCAATTTAGATTCTAGAGAATTCTATTAATTAAATGTAATAAATTTATATTTAATGCCAGAATGCTTTTATCAGTAATGTTAGGTATTATAAAAATAAATTTGTGTACAAGAGTATTAGCATTTTAAACTTAAGCAGCTGGTTTTCGAGAAAGAATCTCAGCTGTTTCGTCATTATAAACTAATTTTTATAAGTATTAGTCAACACTAAGGTACTAACTATTAATTAATTATTACAATAAATAGGACTACTTAATTATTTTCGTAATATAACAAATATAATTTGCTGGGAAAATAAATACTTCTCAGGAAGTTAGAAAAATTGTTAAATATTAAGTTAATATAATTTTAATTTATGTACATAATTTGGAAAAAAAAATGGAACAATATTTTAAATCTCTGTTAAAAAAAAAAAGTAGACAACACTATTTTTCCATAATTAGCAAATTCAACTAATATTGAAATTTAAATTAAATATTTACTTTTAAATATTAGCTAAAAGTAGTGTGTAATTAAATGTTTAAACAAACCATATAAAAATAAAGAAAACTCGTTAGAATCTTAATCGTAATAGTTAATAATTTTTGTTTCTATTTGATAAATTTTTTGTAAAATCATTTTGAAAATAGCGAAACGTGAAATATTTACAATTTAATTTTCCTCCTTTTCAATTTACTTTAATTGTATTAGTCAAAGCATAAAAATTTGAAGACTTTAAATTACATACTTATTATTATGAAATGAGTAATATTATATGTATGAGACAAAGTTAAACATAATGCATGATTTTAATTACATAGCAGAAGACTTTTTTTTCTTGAATGCCATTTTCATGAATTTACATTTCTTTTTAATTACTATGGTGCGAAATGTCTTTGAAACTGAAGCAAAATGAATTATTTTTTATTCTAAACTTATTAACTTTTGTGTATATTTATTTGAGTACCCTTGAGAAAAAAAAGGTAGGTTTTTAAAAATGGAAGCATTCTGTATAGTTTTATTGAATTGTTTAAACATATTTTTACGAAAACTGTTCATTAAATCTGCAAAAATGTAGAGTTTTTAAATTCATTGATATTTTAATTTTTAAGCCTTCAAACGAATGTCAAGCAATTATAGCAATTTGTTATTTTCTCTGTTCTTATTACAAGTGAAAGTATATATGTAATGCTGCAAATTTCTTATTAGCAATTTGAAATATTTTTGTACATAAAGTACAAATATATTGCTAAAATATATTTATTTTTTCAGCTGAAAAAACATTATTTAGGTAATAACTTAAAATCTTAATTGTGTTGAAAATTACAAAATAAATTACTTCATTGCAATTTTTAATAATTAAGATTCAGTTATAGTTCTTTTAAGATCTGCTTGACCATTATAATAAACATTTGCAACTAATTATTATTATGAAACTGTTAATAGTGAATTAGAGAATTTCGTATTATACTGAAAATTTTTGTTGATTAAAATAACTGATGTTATTTACAGAAATAAGAATTTAATATACAAATTCATTTTTAAATAACTGATTTTTTTTTTGACAATTTATGAATTGAAAGTAAAAATATTTTTAAAATAAGTTCAAAAAGAAAAGAATTCTTGAAAATTGGTAAATGCATGCTATATATCAATGTTTCAGTAAACGATTTGGTAGAAACTTTATACTTAAATAGTTTCAATTCAGTTTTTAAAAATTTAAACCTTTAATAGCTTGACATAGTAACGAAATCTCCAATATCTTCTACGTTTAAAAATGGATTCATATTTAAAGGAATGGAATTAAGTGTTCGTATATGAAAGATATCAGCAGATTGTCATTCAAATTTTATGTATGTTTTAATGCATATTATTAATATATATATATATATATATATATAAATAATATATGATTAAGTTAAAATATCGTTAACCGTAAAAGAAAATAATCATTGTTTTAAATTTTAGCAAACCTTATATTTAATTCTGCAAATACAATGTAAGCAAAACTTTATTGAATCTTTAATGAACCAGATATCTTTACTTGTTATACAATGTCTAACGTATTCAGGGAAGTATAGAATTCAGTAAACTCCAGCCCAAAATTCGTGGTTGTTTCTCTTTCAAAATTCGAACCGATATCAGGGCCAGAAGAATGATGGTCGAAGCTATGAATTTCCCCGGAATTTTCTGGAAAGTCCATCCGTTCCGCTAATTTGCATAATCGCACCCCGAACGGGGCTTAATCAAGTTTGCACGCCCCCATCTACCTCACTGCGCCCTCTTTGTGTGCAAGTTCGGCGGGGGTAGGAGAGACGAGGGGGAGGACGTAATGAACGGTAATGAAGGGGCTTGTCCTGGAATGAATTTATATCCTTATTTGAATCTTATTATCTAGTTTCCGTGCCCCGTGTGTGATGTCTCTTTATTATTTAACAAGCTGTAGTTTTATTTGAATATTAAAATAACGCTTTGTGCTCCTAATATATCATGGGTGAGTTTAGTGCAATTAAAGATTTTTGTTCAACTGTCTTGGCTTTAAGCCAGGTCTGAGTTTTTAAAAGACTGTTGAGAAATGTTTTGAGCGTACTTAAAATTCGTAGAAGTAATTGCAAGTGAATTTCACACGTGTTTGAAAACGAATTTGAAATTTAATCCTTTGATAGCAACGCAGAGAATTCTCCTTGAAGGAAAAAAAAATAAATAAATACAGGCTTTCTTTCATAATAGAATTCTCTACAAATAATAGTTATAAAAATTGTTTATACACACATAAATGCAGCGCTGTACATAAATGAAATACTTTTTAACTTTCATAACCTTTGAGCTGGGGCTTCAGTTTTCTAAATGGCGCAGCTTGTCCATTTTGGACCTTGCGCCACAAAACCCAACCAACCATCAATTTTCTAAAATTTTATTCAAGTAAACAAAGAAGAAAATATTCGGAACGTTCTCATCTTAAGGTATCATTTTAAAAGAAAATATTACAAGGTTGATGTTAAAAAAATATAAAACATTGTGTATCGATAGACGATTCTTTTTTAAGTTTTGTATGAGATCTGTTATTTTAATTTTAAATTTCTGAGTATATGATATATTTAATTAAAATATCTGAATCAAATTTAATATTACTTTCGGAAAGAAAAGGATTAGAGAATTGTTTTTGCTAAGGATATTTTGTATAAGGATGGAATAATTCTTAATGTTCTATACTATGTTTTAAAGAATGAATAATCTAAGTTGAAATATATTTACGCATACTAAAATAATTTTTATTGCAATTTTAACTAGCGAGAAAAACGATCTCAGAGAGAATTTTTATAGTACGATTAATTATTATTTCCATTGTTTTATTTATTAATTTTATCCTTTTGGTGTCATTTATTTCAAGTAAGGAAAGTAAAAACTTTTATAATGAGTGTATATTTTTTATATATTTATAATTCGATATAGAGGATTGTGATTCATTTATTGAATATATAAAAAGTTCTGTTTAAAATTTAATTTTTGGCGCAGCTTGTCTTTTTTTAACCTTGCGCCACAAAACCTAACCAACCAACCAATCATTTCATTGATTCTATTACAAATATGTTTGTACTTGTAAATTATTTTTCCATTTAGGCAGCGGGTGTTATAGTTTTTATGATAAAAGGAAATGATAAATCGGATTGTGTAAATTATGTTTTTCATCTCTCACTTATACCAAATCAAATTTTCCTTCTAGACTAAATATGGAATTAGCTAAATATGAGGATCTATTATTCACATTAATGAAAGTTTTTAATTACTGCTAAAAATAATGATATAAAAGTGAATAAGTAAAGTATATTCATCATTAATGCCAAAAATGTATGCATTAAATAAAAGATACTTAATTCATATTTTACGAAAATTATTCTTTATTAAGTGCATTATTATTATTATTTAAAGTTTATAAAAAAGAAACATAAATTCCACATTGGAGAAAAAATTAATTATATGTATTTATATTCGCGCTTTCAAAATTTAATTATTTCTTTCAAAAGTATGAAAATAAAAAAAAGATATGTCATGATTTTTTAAAAGTACATGGAAATTTTACCACAGAACTATTTTTATACATTAAAATTTGTTTTGGAATTTTTTTTTTAAATCTTAACATGTGGTTTTATGATAAAATGCATCTATGTCAAAGAATGTATTTCTGCGCATTGAAAATGGCTCTTATTTTTTTAGACTTGTTTCTATTTTCCCCTGCTTCAAGTGCAGCAGAACAGCTGTGAAAACACCCCTCGAAAATCGAATTTCTCAGACAAAGCTGCCGTTATAGTAAAGGGGGCCAATTGGAAGGAGCATTTCGGACACTATCCCCGGGGCCCCTGATCATTTGTTCCCCGAGGTCAAAGGTTATGAGAGAAGACTTTTTGAAAACCTATTTTTAGGCTCATGGGAGGGATTGTACACTTATTTAAATCGGTTGATTTTTATGTTTATGAATGAAATTTGCCTGTTAATATTTCATCTACAAGCATGAAGTTGTAAATAAAATATATACGGGATTGGAAAAAGATTGTTATCAATATATCCCAGATTAGAATATATATTTTTATCCAAAAATATGTATTAAATTCTTATTTTTATCAACCTAAAATTAATCACTCTTTCAAATTTACTATGCTTCTATGAAACGATTTTCGATAGTATTTAGAAAAAAGTGTTGATCTGAGGAAAACACTGAATGAGAAAAAACGAAAGCAACTCCATCGTTTCTTAATTATTATTGAAGGGTAGTTGGCTAGACGTATTGATTGTTTCATCATAAACCGGTTAGTTCCTCCAAAGGATGGATGCACTTTTCAAGACCTTTTCAGTTAGACATTTTGAATTTAAAAAAAGTTGATTGAAATTTGTATTTTTGGAAATTATGCAATTCGTGTAATTTGAGAATTAGAATCTCAATTCTCTAAAAAACATTAAATTGTGTTTAGTTATTTAGAAAGAATAGTGTCCTTGATTTGATGAGATCAGGTTTTGTAAAATAAGGAAATGTATAATATTCGAATGTATACTTATATAGAAAAGTAATTTCGCTTATGATTACTAATTCCTGTACCTAATGTTGAAAGACAAAACAGGCTGAATTTTATTTGAAAGTATTTTTTTCTAAATCCCAAAATATAAAGCTGAATTTTTTAAGTAAATCTATTAATCATAGCTAATTTAATAGAATTAATCATTTTCTTGATTCATCATGCATAAACACATTTTTTGTACTATGTTGATGTGTGTTCAAAGGAAAATTTTTAACTCGGATTTATTTTTGTAATAACTAGAAATACTTTACTTATAAAAAAGTGAAATCTCATTTTTCCGAACTAAATGTTTTAGAGAATTAATAGAATTAATCAAAGAAAAATATTTTTTTATCCTGATAGATATTTAAAAAGAATTTACAGTGGAAATTTATAACTTACTTTAAAATTGCAATTTTTCTGTCTTAAAAGTCGTGTAGATTAAAATAATGTAGTGAAAAATTTATAAGGAAGTAAATTTAAGTTCTCTCTCTAATATATATATATATATATATATAT
>JAPDSC010153248.1:19495-53625 GCA_026290005.1 Latrodectus geometricus
TTTTTTTTTTCATTAGCTGGACGTATGTTTCCTTAGATTAAAACTTTCTCATAAAAAATGCATCGTCTGTTTTATTAATGATCATCAGTAAACAATATCACTTATCGAAGTTGGCAACAGCAATAATAATATAGTCAGAGATCTTTTACTAAATTAAAGCTCCTCAAAACATAAATAAATGGGGACTTATACGAGGCCCCTAAAAATGAGATTTCGCCCTAGGCCCCCGTATATTTCTTGGCATTTTGTTTGTGGAAAGAAACTTTTTTTTTATAAAAAAATAATAATATATCGTTAAGGTTTCACTTCTGAAATTGGGTTCTTAAATATGTATAATGGAAACTATTTCCTCCGTGAAGGTCTATTTCGTTAAATTCCATTTTTGATTTATAGGGGAATTTTCAATTAAAAACCAATAAAAAAAGTATGCTGTGTTTTGTTTGATTCACGTAATGTACACTACCAAATAACTCGACCAAAAACTGTTTTTATTTGCTTCTGAATTTATTTATGAACATCGTTTCGTATAATTTAATAAAGCTTTTATGTAAATCTCAGTTTTTATTCTATTTGAATGTAAATTATAAGCTGATTTTTTTCTGTATATTTAGTAAAACCATACAAATAAATTATCCAAATGCTTACAATTTTTTTACAATTTTGTACACAGTTGACACGTATAACATATATATATATTACGTTCATTGCATACTATATACATGGTTGAGAAATTTTGGTAATATCGAGTGTTATAAAAAGTAAACTGATAAATAGATTTTATAATAAATAGAAATTTCTTTTTAATTTATAAATAGGGATTAAATTAAATTTTTAGTTAAATTAAAGTGGTGGATGAGTAGTAATTATCTGACGGACAATTCGTTGTTCTAGTAGCCGAATGATAAGCGTTATTGCTTCGGTTCAAAGGTTTCTGGGTTCGAATGTTCGTATGTTTGTAGTAGTCCAGTATCTATTTTAAACAGTAGGTATTGGTCTGATTAGAGCTTTGTGCAAAAGATGGTCGTCGAGCAACAAATAATCTAAACTCATCTATTCAACATTTCGTGGATTCAATTTGTTTTTTAGGGTGTGAGGTTCTTTCTAAAATTTTTTAGAGTTTATTTGAATTTTCAATGTATCATCATACACTGCCCAAGTAATTTTAAATTATTGTTTAGGCCAGTATTGAGACTTTTTATCTATTAATTTTCCCACTTTTTTACAGAAATTTAAATATTTCGATTAAGCAGTTTAAAAAAATCGTTAAATTTTCGTATATAATTTTTGATTTTTGTTGTTAATCGTGGAAACATACAATTTCTAGCATAAATTGAGGAAAAGGATTACATTATTTGAAGTTAAGGAATATATATATGACAATAAGTTATTGCCTATTTAACACTTGAAATACCTCCGTATTACTTCCAGGTTGAATTTTCATTAATTATTCCCAAATTATTACTCAAGCATATTACAAAATTGCTATCGATTTTTTGTGCTATATGCTATCATTTTCTTATGAAACTTTGAAGTGTTTATCATTTTCACTTAGGTAAACAAGCTTCTGTGTACAACGTGTGGTTTTAGTTAAAAATTTATATGCAGTATTATGGTCATTAAAATGCTTCACTAATAAAAAATATTTTAATTTTGTATTTTAAATGTTTTAAGTTTAACTATTTCATATTACGAATATAGCTGTTTATTTTACTGTCATATAGAATTTCTCATAGACATTAATTCATTTTATGTCTAATGATTTTAGATATAATTAAACATATTATCTATATATTACTTTTATATAAAAAAAAACACCTATTTTCACTTGTATTTATTTTGCTTTTCTTCATTTTAATGGCCTACTTCATATCATAACTTTTTTGCATGACGTTTATTGTGATATTTCATCTTATTCTAAACATTTTCAATCATACTATTTTACTGGCCAAAGAAGTTTAAATATTTCAATTTCCCCGAGAACTTCTTGCAAAGAAATTCTTTACAAAGAAGGTATTGATACTGAATGGAAAATCGCGCCGCTAAGTCATCTATTTGCTAATGTCAAAGAAGCATTCTGCTTCGAAATTAAGATAGAAACCCAGAATTGGACTTTTATTGGCTATCGTCGCCTTTAATACTTTGGTAGGGATTAAGATATCCGTCGATTAAGGCAGCAATCTTTATTGTTCCAAAACTTTCCCTCTGGAGAGAAGGCTAGCCCGAAATTTATTTCTCCGCATTTTCACTCTGGATTTTTATTGCTGTTACCTAGATATATCTCCAGGAAAAGGGCCCTTGTCGAATTTTCTCCGGAGAATGTATTTCTTAAATGGAATACTCCTTCCCTTTCCCAAATGGTATTCTTTTCGTCCTTAAATGGTGTCGCTTGGAATTCTGTGCCATTTCCGTTCGTGTCGCGAGGTACTTCCTCGATGGTCCAGGTATAAATATCCTTTTCGAGAAGCAATGGAGATTTTATGCTACCTTTATAACCAAGAACTTAAAAGCTTTTATAGGAGGTGGCGAAAGTGGATTTGGCGCTTTTTAGGGTCCATGGGCTGTTTCTCCAGAAGTAGTTTGAGATGATCATTTTAAATTTGTTTCCATATTTGGGCAATCTGTGAAAGAATGTCAGAATGGCTGCACATTTTTATTTTAAAGATAATCGTAACTTTGTATTGTCTACATTTCAGTTTTATTCTTTTCGCAACTTCTTAAAATCGAAGTAAGTTTTCTTGCGGAGTTTTGAAATCAAACATTTGCTACATCAAAGTTTCATTTTACAACAACAGTATTGCTTGAATTCTTTTTGTAAAGTATTATTTACTATTATTTTACTAATTTAAATAAAAATTAATTTTATGCTAGAATTGTTGTGAAAAAAATATCAAGAATATTGAAAAACATTGAATTAAATATTATAAAACATGTCTTTGATTTCTAGGATAAAATCTAAGACAAATTCAGACTTATTTTGTTGTTTATAAATACCCATTTATATTTTAGGCTTAAAAACTTAAATACCCGAAATATATTAAAAATGGTTATATACTCGCAAAAAATTACTCTCTTGATATTAATTTTAATGGGATTAAAAATATTCTCTGATAATTCATTACATTCATTGAAAAATTTGATAAATTCTTATCCTTAAAAATATGAAACAAAGTCAGTTTTGTATGTTTATTATGAATTTATTTTTATTGTTTAAACTTCTATTTCAAGTAGTGTTTAAAAACTAAATAAATAAATGGTGATTACTAAGGAAATGCTTCTAGATTCAAATTTCATCCTTCTATTAATATCCTATCTACTCTTCTTGTAAACTTATCAATAGAAAAAACTTTTAATTCAATATAAAACTTTAACAATGTCATTAAAAAAAATTAGGTTATTACTTACCATTTCCCTTTAGAGCCAAAAGAGTATCTTGAATAAAAGCTGTACTGTCTCTGATAATCTCTCAAAGGACATGAAAGGATAATTTGGTTATTTATTTATTTTTTACTTATTATAAAAAAAGCAAACTCATTTTCTGTGTTAAAGGAAGCATAACGTGTTGAGCATGAACTTTTTTAAAATTGAGGTTTCTTTTAGTGTTTATTTCAGTTGTACGGATAATTTAATTGTTCCGAAATGGTTTTCTTGAATTAATAGCTTTATTTATAATTCTTTAGGGCTTTGTTAATGTTTTCTTATCTTATTGTTGGTATAAGCTTTTGTTAAGTTGCTTATATAAATGTCACATAGGATGTTAAAAGATATACATGTTTTTTTCAACCTAAATATTTTAGAAACACGTTAATGATTATGTTACATTTTCAATGTATTGGATATATTCAAAAAACGAAAATTGTTACAATTTATTTCAATATTTTTATGGTTGCTCCGAGAAGACAAAAGCTGGAAGAATACATTAAGAATTATTAGTTTTATTATTTTTATTAAAATAGTTAACGAATGTTTCACTTATATATTTATGGAAAAGGTTTTATTTTATTAAAATATTCACAAGCTGATAAAGAATTTATTTAGTCATCATTTTTTTTTTCTGGATTATTGATATTGGGTTATTCATACAATGTAATTTTATACTATGGTTTAAAAATTAATCAGTATAATAATAGTTATTAAAAACTATTCATAAAAGTTGGTATTTTAATTGTTCTCGCTTTCTATAAATAATTTATATCATTGGTTTAAAATGAATTAATAACTTTTACTGTTTTTATAAGACATTAATGTTGGTGCATAATCGTAAATGTTTTATTTAAATAAATATATATGTTTAAAGTGATATTATTGAGATCAAAAAGAAGTTTAACTTGTAGAGTTTTCCTTCTATTTAATGACCATCTGCGTATTTCTCCATATAATTTCTTGAAAGTTATAGATTATATTTTAGGAAGCAAGATTGACTGATATATTTATAAATGATGCGACAAAATTTGGATGAAATATACTTGGAAATTTTCTGGGTTTCCTCGTTTGCGTCATAATACGTAAGATATGCTGTTGTTTAATGCCCACCTACTAAGATTTCCACCTACTACAAAGGGCGGTACTACAAGGGGCGGAAATGCTGGCATTTCATAAAATGGGGCACCCAGTGGGTGTGCCATCGTAGCCTCGAAAGTGGGTTTCGATTGTGGTAATTTTGAAGCAGAGAAAGAGAAGATTCCCCGATTTGATATGCCACATCTATAGGTATCATATTATATGGAGGATATCACAACCACGACACTTTTAATGTGACCCATCCGCTATTAGTGAACACGCAGTATTGAGTTTGAATTTGAATTCTCTACCTTCCGATAAAGAAAATAACGGATGCCCTAACCAACTAGCTGCCACGTGCCGGTTCTATACATAAGACAACACCTAGTGATTTACCGAACTTCTAAAATCTGTTGTAAGACATTTTTACAACAGATTTTCTTTCCTGGGGTGTTGGAGGTTCATTTTCATTGATAGTGATATGTATATTGGATATGGATATAGTGATTGATAATAATCGACATTTCACAAGAGAAAACCTGAAAAATCTTACTTTCCCTGTTTAATATATATCGGTACACAACATCCATGTCCTGGTCAATCGTTAATGAAGTAATCGTAGTTGAGTTGGAACCCTGATCTTCCACTATGAAGAAATGGTAACCGAATAATTAGCACTTTAGCCGTCGATTTAACAGTTCTTGGGTTTGGATTTGGATGTTTATTGACATTCAAAATACTGAGTAAACTATTAATACTGGGATAAATGGAATTTGTGTGCAAAAATTGACCATTGTTGACACCAATAAACCAAACCCATAGCATGATGTCCATACCCAAACCCATGCCAGCCCATACCATGATGACCTCCATCTGTTGTTCACAACTATTAACTCTACCAAATTAATGTAAAGGATTTAATCAAAAATTTGATTAGAAAGATTACTATCCATAAATCATGATATAACATATATGAAGATAATAATTTAGATTCATATGTTTCGAAAGTTATACTAAATACTTGTCATGGATTACATGTAGCATATAGTAATGAAAATAGAGTACGTTTTTTCCATTTCCATACATTTTAATTTTTCCTCATTTTTATTGACATTCTCATTGTGGTTGAATTTAGTTATTATAACTATAAATTTTAATTGAAAATAATATCAAATGCTATCTTTATATGTGAAATTTCAAATTTTTTTCGTTGTCCAATTTAAAATGTAGCCTTTTATATAAGCGAATATAATGATAATATATTGTTTGAGTTATTCTTGTAAATAATTTCTCATGAAATTGCACAAATTTTGGGAAAGCATAAAAATAAGAGGGAAAAGACTAAAGCAAATCTTCTTTTGCGAATGTGAAATTATTTTAGTATTTTTTTTTTTTTTTGCAAACTATTATTTTATAGATAGGCATTTTATTTTCTATTTCGTTAAAAAATATTAAACAATGATTTTAAAATTTCTTTAAACATATTAAGTTTCAAATTCTTTTTATATTGTAGAAATATTTTCTAGGAAATATTGAACGAATGTTTTTCATTGCATTTGAAGAGAAATAAACCTTTTATTTACTTATTCATCAAATATCCATTTGTAGAAAATTCTAGAATAAGCTACTTAAAAGTAAATTTAAGTAAATTCTATGGAATTCAAATTATTCCTGTGACCGCAGGGAGAAATGGAAATTCCAAAACTCTTGGTTATTCTCAGTGTTATCAAAAGTAAATTTAAAGCATATTATATTGTTGCCGAGCGTACTTGTTCAAAGGAATATGCTAAAAAGAAATATTAGAATATTTAAGTTAAACTTAAATTTTATTCTACTTATGGTAAGCGATTATACAGAGTTACTTAATTAAACGAAAAAACACTGCCCATGCATTCAATATTCGATTACTCAATCGATTTTCATTTGAAATAAGCATAACTTTGATTTGAAATTTTATTTTAACATATTTTTATTTCTCTTGAATCACCATTTCAAAATAATGTTGAATCATTTCTAGCATCTTAAAACATATGAACTTAAATTCAAAATAATATTATTTTTAAACTTGAATAAATTATCATTTTACTATTTTAAATGTTCTCTAATTCATTTGTTTATGGTCCTTTTAATAATGAGCTACGTTTTGTTAAAATAATTCCTATCTCTGCTCTTTAGTTCCGCTGTTGGTGAGTTCAATATATGTCTCTCAAATGGATAATACTAATTGTTCGGAGTTCATTTTAAACTAAGTTTTGGTAATTCTTTCCAATGTGAAAAAGTTATTTTGAATGGTATACATATCCAACTAGTGATTTTTTAAAATTTAATTTCCATATTTGATTATTGGTATTAAATTGGATTTTAATCAAATTATTGGATTTTGCTACATCAGGCAGTAATGCTAATGTAAAATGTTGGGAACTTACATCATAATTGAATAGTAACAAATGCTTAAGTTTTTCAAGAAATTTGGAAGCATAAATACAAGAAAGCAGCACTTAGAGTTATCACTTCTGGCAACAATGCTAAGATTTATACGCCTGGTCATTCAATCAAAGAGATTTAATGACATTTACTGATACAATGTCCTTGCAATTTCAACACGGCACCACCATACATTGGCCATAGAGGCAGACGTATGGCGATGAGCTAGTTGCTAAGTAAGATTTGACCAGAGCTTTTTCTAAAAGAGGCCTGGAGAATGTTTCGAGATCAGAATAGCAACTGAATATTTTCAGTATCAAGAATGGTTTAACAACATGTGACCAGAGTTTTTCTAATAGAAATTTGGAGAATATTTCGAGATCAGAATAGCAAAGGAATCAGTATCAAGAACAGTCAATATGCCGGCAACTTGTAATAATAGCATTTTTCTACGAAAACTTAGCTTTTAGTCGGGGTAGATCCATTGGTCAAAAAAATTCAAAAATGGAACGGCCGCTGTTTGGAAAGTTGTCGATGCGAACAAAAGGTGATCAATATAGTTAATCAATGTCATTTCAAGCCATTGTTTCAGCTGTTGGGCTTGTATAACGATTGCTGATATTGTAAGTTCTTTCTTATGCTGCAAAACACAAATATGAACGTCATGGTGCTGTAAGCAAAACTAGGATTTGCCTGAAAAGGTGTCACCATTACTGTGTCCAAGTAGTTCGTTTTTCGCATCACTAAAGATACGTCTTTGTATTGGAGCATTATGGGGAGCAGAATCCGAAGTTCTATAGATAAGGCTTCATGTTATTTCAAACATTGTTGAACTGTCTATGCAAATGACCACTTTTTCTTGGCTCTAGTTTTGAAATATAACTGTACAATCAATTAAGGCCATGTGGTAAAAAAAAAAAAGCCTTCTCGAATGTTAATGATATGTTACTGGAATCAAGTTTGGTTTTCGTATAACCATCCTGAGTACATCGATTCCATGTTCTTCAAACAGACATGGTATCTTCGACCAACGTGAGCTGAAATACTTAGTATCGATACCTTAGTATCGAAGTATCGATACCACATCCTGTTTTTCGGGAATGCGTTAAAAATTAAATATTTGCTTACTAAACAACACCTTCACATGTGATAATTTCGCTATTTTAATTTGTCGCCTTGTAGCAATTTTAATCGTCAGCAGTGGAAGACTAATCATTTTTATATCATTGCTATTATATATATTTGAATAATCAATTGCTTTTTTGCTCTAGTTATGTTTTATTGTATTATAATTACATTATTCATTATTGTTTACCATTAAGAAATTAGTATCGCACTTAATACATATTATATAAACGATTGTAAAGCAAACAATTTTTAAAATTCGAATGATTTTTACGAATAAATAGTGCATGTATTTTCAAGGAATATTAAGACTTTCTTGAATTATTCAAAATAAATGCATTTGTTAAAGCTTGGAACTTTTCCATTTATGCTGAGACTAAAAGCAATTGCCGATTCCAGGAACTAAATGTGAACAGTGAACTTGGAAACACTCGATTAACTCCTTGAATAGAAGCCACTTTCGTAATAGAATAATAAAAATTCTTATCATTTCTTTTAAAGTGGAAAACATTTTAATATATCCTTTATAATAAATATAAATTAGATAGTGTATTTGATTGCATACCCGAATTCTGATAATTGGTACAACATCCAAACATTTTAAATTCAATATGCATTTTATATTCGAGATAACGGAATTTGATGAATAGTTTTCTTCGTTTAACAGTTTTCGGGATCAAATCCTATCTTTAGTATGGATGTTTGGTGTAAGAATAGATTGTAAAATGTAGGCCCTACACTATAAAAAGAAATTTTTTTAATCGTTTTTGCCTATTTAAGCTAACTATTTTAACTAAAGTGGATGTTTTGTCTTGTCTTTTTCTATTTGCTTTTTTCTTCTGTTCTATTGTCAAGGTGCTAATGGCTCTAATCAATGGAAGATAGCTTCTCAAATCAATGCTTTGCTCTTTACTTAAGGAATTATGAAATAAAATTAACAAAATAAACTTCAACAATATTTATAATTTTGATTCTCTCAAATATTTTAAGCCACCGAGACGCACTCTGTCATATTTTTCGTGTACTTGGAGCAATCGATGTTTTACGCACAAAATGTTCTTCAAAATCTTCTCGAATTCAAATCGAACGAGTCATCAGGCGAAAACGATGCGATGTTTTCTAAGTTATTCAGCCATGGTTGAAACGACATGTGTCAAACTGCGCATTGCTGGAATACTTTGGGAATCGCTTGAAACCATGGTTATTTCTGTTTCGGAACAACCAATGATTTTCAAAAGCCATGAGTTAGGCGAGAAAACTGGAATCGGTGAAATACATAGATAGGAAAAGATTGAGATGTCAGGAAAGTTTCGAAGAAATACCGCTAACGATTTGAAAATTTGAGTACTAAACATTAATTAAAGAAATCTTTCATGATATAGAAAACATTTGAAAACTGTAAAAAAAAGATTTAGCCATGATTTCAATTGAAACGAAACAACCACTCTTTATGGTTAAAAAGAACTACAAATAAACCGAACCAAATTTTGATATTTTAGTGTTCTCACATTGATGACGATTGGTTGATTGATTTCGGCACAAATGTGCTTACTTGAAAACCAAAATGTTAAATTCAATAAAAGTCTTTAGGCATTTTCTACGTATAATTAATTATACACTTTAATTGTGAAAACATTTGCAATCTGGGAAATAATTTTAAACTGTTTTATAAAAATTTACTGATTTTAAAATTTTCAATTAATGACATGTTGGAAATTTTCAACAAAAGTCAACAATTGAATTTTCCAAGTACAATCCAATAAATTTTTAATATATTTTTCGTATAGCATAGCTAAAACTCAATAAAAATATTTTAAAAATATAATTATAGTACAATGTTATTTGCTAATTTTTTAGATTGATTTGTGAAAATATTAATTTTTTTTTCCCAGTTAAAAAGCTTGGAAAATGGAAATTTACATTTACCAATGTCTATAAAAACATCTAACAAATGAATATTTTTCAAACTCTCCAATAAAGTCTTATGCCATAAAATCTTAACATCGTCAATTTGTGTCTTATTCTAGATTTGGGGGACAAAATATATTCCAAAAATTGAGAATGTTACTAAAACTATACTCTTTTATTTCAGAAATTTTGTAGCACTTACGTGATTAATTACATACAAAACATAATTTACTTGCTCTAAGGTATATTTTTTATGACTTAACATCGGCGTAATCTTTGAAATACATATAGGTGTTCGAACCTATACTTTTATAGCCCAATAAAACCCATCCCTATTATTTTGTAAAAAAATATTTTATTGCCTATTTGTGAATGTATGTTGGCTTCAGATGGTTTGTAAAGATAACTTTTTTCTTTGGTGAGAAGAAAATCTTGTTATATTTAATTCTAGAATGTGCAAGGAAAAGTAGTTCCTGGGAAAAAGTAAGAAATCATGCTGTATTTTTATTTAACGTAAACATAAATTTCACAACTTCTTGACTAAAACTCTATTAAGTTAAATTTAAAAATTGTGAAATTTTTTCTTTTTTCGGTTATCACATTTTTATGATGAATTAGCAACATATTTTATATACATTAAAATTTAATATATATAATAATTTAAAGAGACTTTAAATATATATAATAGAAAATTAAATCATTAATAAAGTATGCTTATCTTATTAATTTAAATTGCTTGAAATGAGAGAAATAAATACGAATGGGGGATGCTATCCAGAATAGATTGAGTCCTTATTTAGTTACAGTAATTATAAATTCTTTAATTATAATCAGTTTTAAGATTTGTGTAGTAAAATAAATTTGTGAAAGTATCTTTATTATATTGATTTAAATTATTTACTCTAATATTATTTTCATTATGCTTATTAATTAAAAGACAATTCACTCGTAAAAAGTTTTGTTACAATTAGTATTTTTTGTAAAAATGCATTCAAAATTTATATGAATAGATTGATTACGTTTAAATGTCTGGTAATATATAAGGAAATGTGGTAACATATTATAAAGAGTAACATATAACAAAATTAATCCAAAAATGTTTAAGCGTAAATAAGATTAATCCAAAAATGCTTAAACGCAAAGAAAATTGTATATCCAGTCATTTAATCTGAAATGTATTACACAAAGATTTTTTTTTTATTGCATAAAAATTAAAGCTTAAATAAATGACAGGAAAATTTTAATATTTGAAGAAATGTAAAATTGCTGAAATTTCTAATGAAAATATTTTTAAACATTGTTCAAATCTTTTTCAGAGCAAATATTTGAAAGAGAGCATTTATCTTATTTTCAAATACATGTCTTTCCTGATGTATCTCTTGACATATAACGAAAACACTGAATAAAATTTGGCACTGTGTACCTCTTTCTTTAAATGCTTTCCCTTTAATATCTGTTGCAATTTATTTCCCCGACTTTTAAGTGACATTTTCATTTTCTTTCATGTGCGTGACATATGTTTCCTTTTAAATTCTACAACATTTTGAAAAAATTGACAGAAAGCTTTTGTCCTCCAATTTAATATTTGGTATGAAGATGCTATATATAAATTTGTTACTATCACCAAATTCAAAAGTCTCTTTACATTTCAGAGTCATTGTGTGGATGTAACGAATAATATTTAAGTTTACTTTTTATTTTTTTCCCTTTTGATACATACCCGATCATTTAGTAAATATCATAATCACTTTTCAGATGATAATTAAGTTGTTTAAACTTAAATGTATACAAGCTGCTTGATTATTTAAGTCTTCATGTTGTAAATTTAATATTAACGCGTAATTTGTTACACGAGGAAGTATTAACTCAGTTCAAAAAGCTTTAATGAATCAAAAATGGCAGTTGGTCATTTTTTTCTTGAAAAATGTATACAATGCCTTTTGTATACATTTTTCAAGAAAAATGCTGCGATGTTCTCACGATCCTGTGGTCTCCAGGAGAGTTGAATAACACAAAACAATTCTGTTTAGGTGATACATTTATTGCACATTAACACATAAGCATTAATTTAGATATTAATCCTCAATTTTTTTTTTTAAATATACTTTACATCAAACGGGACGGGACTCCCGTTGGCTTGTTTATTTTGATTCCCTTGGTAATCAAAGCAAACCAACCGTTCTTTTTCTTTTTTCGATACGAATAATCCACCCTGTCCCTTGACTGATAACGAAACCAAAAGTTCCAGTTAATTGTCGGAATTTCACAACGGCTCTAACAATGGAGATACTATTAGTTTTATTAAATTTTTGGTCTCTTGGACTGCCCTGAAAGAAAAGTGGGCCTTTTTCTTTCACGACAGTCCAAGTTTATTCTAAGAAATGTGCCCGCAGAAAAAAAGAAAGGTAACATAAAACTTCTGTATATTAATTGGTATAAGATTGAAACTGGAATTTTTTATTCAGAAAAGTATTCTACGTTAAAACACCATAGCTCAAGTACAGATCATTTCATCACATATGGATTGGCTGGTAATGGATCAAGAACCATGGAAATTATATTTAAAAGTGTTAATATTTTAATGGTTCTTGATTCGATTACCGGCTTGATTTATACTTAGATATACTATTTATATACTTAAATATTCGGCCGATCTATACTAGATGTATAGATTGGCTGATAAGTGGATCAATATATGTCCTTCGCCTTGTTCATTACTAAGCTAACCATATATAGATCTTAACTTGATACTTAAAACAGAAATTATCTTGATAAAGTAAAAACTGCAATGATTTATCACTGTTTTTTTAGTAATTGAGAGTAATTATATATTTTTACTCATGCATCTTATTACTATAATTAGGTATCAGTCGCCTAAACGCTTAAATTGGTGACGCTTATTTAACTAAATTCGTTATATGGATATGATCTATGAATTATAACTACTGTGAATTGACTAATTTGGTATTGGCGTTAAATACTCCAGTTCGCCAATTCGAGGCCTATTTTGGCGTAGATAGTTGTAAGTAGGGACTACTTTACTCTTTAGATCACATTTGAATTAGTCCTTGTGCTCAAAAATGATCATAGTACTTATCAAATTAATTGATATTTTCTGTTACAGTTAAAAGCCAAAAAAATTAAGTATAATGTTATAAAACAACTCGAACAAATTAACATGAGTTTAAACAGCTGAAACAAATAAAATAATCGAGTTGTTGTGGTTCTTAATGACAGTGGTTAGAAATGGTGTTAATTATAAATTTGTTAAATCACTTCAAATTGCAAAAATATGCATTCATTGCTGATATTACTCAGTTGTCTTAAGCTAATTTATTAGTTTATTTTATTGTGTTAAAGAAAATTGTTTATATGCCTTTAATATTATGTTTTAATGAACATATTTATTAAATCGGAGATATTTTAATTTGGTTTAATTCTCATCCTACAGTGCAATTCATTTATTGTACAAAATTTTGATTTCATTATACTTGCTTGTTTATAAATTATGTGCTTCATTATTTATATCATATTAAACTGTATTTTAACATTTTTTTCTTTTATTTTGCAGGTAAGAATAATTTTACTTATCATCTAACTGGTATCAGGTATAAAGCTTTTATGTATACTTTTAAAGTCTCCATTAATATTTATGAATTATTAATATAATCTTTTCTTTAAAAGAAGTTAATAGATAAGCATGCCTTATAAATTTATTCGGATTAAATACATAAAAATTTTACGAGAAATTTTGGAAACTATAGCTAAGTTAATATATGTAAAATTACTATAACTACACATAGAAAGAACGATATCTTATTTTTAATGATTTGCATGTCATTTATATTATTAACATCCATCATTACCTATCACCACTCTCATAGATCGTTCTGTTAATATGTTTTTTATGTTTACAAGTAAAGTATTCTTATATTCAAATTAGAAAGCATTATATTAATCTTTGAGATTACTGCCTTTAAACTCCATTCAAATTTCATTAATGTTTACTTGGAAACACATGCAAAATTATTTTAATTAAATAATTTGGAATGGATATCTATTAAAGGATTATTGCAAAATATCTTTGAAGCCAGAGGCTTATTTACAGATTAAATACCATAATTTATTGAAATTACTGCACTTTGAATTACCTCGTTTGCATTCTAGTGTGTATATTGTCATTAAAAAAATAAAGATTAAGCTTTCATAATTAAATTCTAGAGTTTCATTGTCGGATAAATAAAATTAAACTTTGATTGGCTTCTTTAGATATTCGTTTATAGATCAGTTGCAATCTTCTCCTTTATTCTTGTTTTGAAATTAATTGAGTGGCGTGCTGTCCAAAAAGAGATTTTTACGGTTTTCATCAGTGTTACACCCTCGCGTTTGTACCATGCTTAATTACGACAGCAAAGAAACTCAACAATGGCATCGGGTGTCGTGCTGCAGCCGGATAGAATGCAACAAGCTTGTTTAACATCCAGGCCTACCCTTGTCGAGAAAGGTGTGGAAACGAGCCTCGGTAATTACCTAGTTAGTGACTGCGAATGATTTTAATTAAAGTTTCCTGCGGTGGCTTATTCTAAGGAAACCGTGTTCGGGAAAGAATTTCAAAAGTCCGAGCATGTGACGAGATTGATTTCCTTATTCTCTTGGAATTAAAAATCACCGTGGCTCATGCTAATTCTTGTTGGTTTCTGCAAGACGGTGTCTTACCTTAAAATGCATGTCATTGTAAAGAGCCAGGCATGTTTGTGAGGCCGAATTTAATTAGAAAGTAAACCAAGAATAGTGATTAATCTCATTATTGTAAAGTTTATTTTCGGAAAGGTAAGAATCTTAATACTTGCTATTATCAAACGTAATTGATGTTATAAAGAACATAGTGATATTAGATGCTTTCAATATTAGATAAAAAAAATTACCGTTAATATAAGTTATAATAATAATTTTGTTGTTTCCATTTTTTACTTATTTTATTCATTTAACAATTTAGAAGTTGAAAAAAAATATCTTTGAAGTAAAGCTGTATATTTGAATGTATTTAGCAGCGCCAATTTCATAGTTTTGATGGATTTATTCTTAAGTAAAAAGAGGTAAAGGCCATCAAATTTTGTAACTTTTGTTTTTATATAAAAATGATTTAACACAGAAATTAAATATGGCATTGTAACGTGTAGTAAGACATCACTGTGTTGTACAATTAGCGCCATTCTCAAATTGTAAGATTTTTGTGCTATCTGTCAGTGAAAAAAATATAATAATAATAAAATTAAATGTATAGACGCTTATGAAAGCACTATTTCTTAAATTTTAATCTTTTCATACAATTTTGCTCTCCATTTGCTCGGCTTTCTTTCCCAACTATATTTTTGGCGCATTAGAGATAAATGCCATCCAATTTAAGTAATGGGCACTTGTTTTCTATATGCATGTTGTTTGAAAAACTTGCAGATGTATTACATGACTAGATGTTTTTCTAAATTGTAGTATCCTAAAAACTCAATGAAGATCTAGAGATAGTACATTACTATGGAAGTAAATTTCTTATAAGGTAATGAATTAGGCTGATATATCTTCAAGGTTTTGAAAACAATCTACCAATCAAAATATCGGTATCTTAGGTATATATAATAAATAGCTTCTTTCAATAAGTCTTACAATAGATGTTAAATTAATGAGCATATATTAAAGCCCTAATGTGACAAAAAATGCATATGTATCTCATAAATAAACTGCATTTTCTTTGTTAATTATCTTTTTCTGACCTCGTATCCTGGCATTCAAATCAAGTAGCGAGTTTGTCAAAATGTAATCCTAACTCGGGTGAGGATCTTTGGTCCGAAATCTATTTTAAGCTTTTGATTCGTGTAATATTATCTCTATGATAAAAGAAAAGCGATCATAGAGTGATAAAGAACAAACCAAATCTCATAATAAATGGTAATTTACAGTTTCGGATGTTCATGTGCGATAAAGTTGTAAGAAGTGCTCTAAAATAATCAAACAAACTATTAGGTCACTAAGTCTCAATCACCTATTTTAAGATTTTGATATTCTTACGTAATATTTTCCCTAATGTGCACAAACATATATTTTTACGTATTGATTTATTACTGTTCTATTTGAAATTATGC
Source organism: Latrodectus geometricus (assembly GCA_026290005.1). NCBI lineage: Eukaryota > Metazoa > Arthropoda > Arachnida > Araneae > Theridiidae > Latrodectus > Latrodectus geometricus. The sequence goes on from JAPDSC010153248.1 coordinate 35,587, forward strand.
GTTCAACTATGGCGTTCGTATTTGTATTGTGTGTGTGGTTGAAGTTTATTTTTAACCACAATCTTTGACAGAAAGTCTTTAAGTGCAAACAGTGAGGACTAGTGAGAAAAACCAATCAAACCAACTAATCCTCAAAACTATTTTAGAACAGTTTTTTGCGAATGAAAAAATTCATCCACAATAAAAATATTCTATTTTGATAACATCGTTGCTGAAACATTCCCCTGTTTTAGGTATAAAAAAGAAATTTGGTGAACTTTTTAAGAACTTTTGGTGAATTATTTTTTTAATAAGATTTCTTTTACATTTTCTTCCCCTGTTTTTTGATATATAGTTTTCGAATTTATACGTATTTTGTATTTTCAATATTCTTATTTTTTTCCATCTGATAATGTAGGGATTTATAGAACTATATTTAGAATGAAATACGTTTATGTCTCCCTAGTCACTGAGGAACATACTGATTTATCGCCTGGGAAAGGGATATTTATTTTCCCTACGATTTTCATAAGGGACGGAAATGCTCAATTTTTCCCGGAAGAGAGCCGTTAAGCTACCGAAATAAATTGCTGCTGAGTGCTGTTGGCAGGTTTCCTACGCACTCGGAAATTTTTATGAACTTTTAGAGTTGCTCGGTGAGAGGCTTTCGAGAAAGCATCTGTCAATAAAGTGCGTCTTCATTGGATTTTAAAGACACACAACATTTAATAAATAAACAGCCATTTGACGAGAGAATAAAATCACCAAATGGGACTTTCCTTAATGTTTGTGCGCATTACGGCGAATGATTTGGGGATTTTCATCCGTCAATTTAATGCGGATGGGAGCTTAAACTTTTTGCATCTAACAAATAATTTTTCTTGCAAATAAATGATTGCTATTCTTAAAATAGAAACATTACGTCTAATATTTTATAAATAAGTACATTATTTACCATATAGTACAGTTTTCTTTACATTTTGCATTTTCCTTCATATGAAATTATTAAGTATGTGTTTTATCATATAACCACATCAATTTTAGTTTAGAGTTGAATGTATTATTTTAATCCAGTTTAAGTGGATTATATAAAAATAATGATAGCACTTTATCTAGATCAAAATAATAAAAATACAATCTTTGTTTTTTTTCTGATAAAAAGTCTTAAAAAGCGTTACCAAGATTAGTTTATTTATTCTTTAAAATTGATGATGAGTGTAAATACGAGCGAATTATTATGGTATAAGTTTCTTAATCTAGTAAAATTCAGTTTCCAAAAGCAGAGCTGGGAGAATAATAGTTAGGGCTTTCACTTTGAAAATTCCTGGGTTCGATTCCCACCCTCTGAGGATTGGTAAAACACTTTAAAGTTAACGTAATTAGCATTCGGGTACTAAAAGAAAAGACGTTCAAAGGGACAGAAAAGCCTCATCAGTTTTTGGAAATTACTTCATTCTATATATATATATATATATATATATATATATATATATATATATATATATATATATGAATCGTAATGTGTTCCATCTAAACTGGCAGGTCTAATGACATATTCATTAGACATTTTTTTTCAGCAAATAAAATTGTCTATTTTTGTGGTGAAATTTCATCATATATTATGATAAATTTCCTTTTGTGTTCCGATTCACTGAAGCATATTTTGAACAAAATGCACACAGAACTTATATTTTTATTTTTAATCAGTTTTGTTAAATGGATTCCAATAATGTTATATCGATTCTTTGAGGGCCGATATCGATCATTCTGGCTGTTCCGGGAAGGTTTTAACTATTCATGCTGAAGATACATGATTTTAATAACTGTTATGGTGAGTGATATTGTTTTATCGATTCATTTCTTTCTAATAGTTGCTTGAGCTGCGGATATTTATTGTTCATTCATTTCATATACTTTCCAATATTAAGGATCCACGATAAATATGAAGACAAAACTGACGTCATCATTGCTGCCATTAGTTAAAAGAACTATTATATAATATATGTGGAATTGTACATTAAGGACGTATTTCACCCGAAAAATATAATTTAATAAGAATATAAGTTTAAATTTCTTACAAAGAATAATATAACGTGTATGGATTAACATTTATTTTAATAAATAACTATAAATATAGGGATGCTCCAATCAAGGATTGAAATTTATAGGTAGTTAAATTTTTATAGAATGATATTTATAATTTCTTATAAAACTACGCTTCAATATATATTGAAACAATTTTTTAATAAAATAATTTTTTTGCAGCTTTTCTAGGAAGTATTACTGAAATAGAAGAATATTTACTAGCTTTTAATTAAGAGGAATTAAACTGTAACTGTAACGACTTGTACCTGAAAAATAAGGATAGAGTTTCAAGAAATCTTAATACTCGGAAAATATTGATTTCATTTATAATTTTTCAACTAAGCAAGCATGCAATTTTTAATAATTAATAAAGTGAATTAGCAAAATTAATTTGCCATTATATCAAGTATTTTATACATTGATGAGATGGTTTTTAAATTTTTTAAAAAACTAAAAGTTTATTCATAGAATAATTTTTTTAATTATCTAAACCTCATTAAAGTAAATCTCGTTTTTACCATTTAAATAAATTAAGTATCTTTAATAATCTGTAGAAAAAAAGGTTCAACTGGGTAAAAATTGAAATCAGCATATTTCTTATACCATATAAAAATATGGTATAAGAAATATCCATATTTTTATATAAAAAAACTGAATTTTATAAATAATTTTTATTGAAAAGTTGTGAGAGCCAACAGCATTCAAAAGATTTTGCTTAAAATTTTAGAGAACGAAGTGTATGAAGATACGTATTGCATCCTTCTTAGATCCACTATTGGATATATTGATGTGTGGATATAGTACTTTTCCAACTGTAAAGATAAAAATAAAATTTCTTAGGAAGAAGAAAAATTCAACATCTAGAATATATTGATTCGCAAATGACAGAGTTTATATAAGATTTAATGTAGAGATTTTCAAAAATATGAAGTATATTACAGTACTTCTATTTTAAATTTGTAATTTATACCAACAACACTACACTTCTCCATTTATTATTTTATAAAATTTTATCTGGGAATTAATTTTATGCTAATGTAATCTTATTATATATGGGTAAACAAATTTATTTAATTATTAATATAAAAACTTTTAAAAAAGTACAAATTTCTTAGAAAAATCTTATCCAATTCTTATGTCAACAATGAACATTCTTGAGAAGAGATCTAGAAATATGGATAAGGAAAACATAAACATTGAATTTATTTCAAATTGGTTGTAGTTAGTGAAATGTGAAACTCTCTAATTTGAAGCTAGTTAAGTAAAAAAAAATCATTAGTTGAATTTGTTAAATCAAATACTGAAGTTAAGTTGAGAACACAGAGACTTTGATTAAAGATTGAATTGCAGGTGGATAACCTGAGCAAATTTTAAACGTAGTATTTTCCATCATAGGCGTTACAAAAAACATTGAATCAGAATTTTTATACTTGTTTCTTGCGCTCTTCCTTTTCGTTCCTAAAAAATACCTGAGCATGGTTAGGTACCTTCTCTCCTTTAAAAAATACCTCAAAAACTCTCATAAAACTTGAAAAGTCTCGTAAAAATAAAACTTCTGTATGGATTATTCAGATACATTGTTGGGAGTCTGCCATATAAGTTATACCGTATGGGATTAAACAGTGAAGAACCCCTACCACAATCCTCCCAATAAACTATATATGAAAATATTTACAAAAATCTGTATTTACAAAAATCTGTATTTACAAAATCTAAATAACTTAAGGTTTAATTTCAGGATTGTATCCAACTCTTGTGTGTGATCAATAAAACAACTATTGATTAATAAAACATTCAATAAAATACAATCAAAGTGACTATATAGTCATTAATTCATGTTACCACTATCCAATCAACAGAAGGATTTATTGTCAACAGTATATTCGACTAAGTTATTTAGTTAATATGATATATATAAATATATACATAATGCCATGATTTCAAAAATATTGATGCGAAGCTTATTGTGTTTTTGAATAAAATGAATTACATTTCTTGAAATATTTTTTCTCAAATAATATAAAAGGCTTTTTATAGTAAGTTCAAATAAAATATCTTTTGAAAATGTTGCCCAGAATATAAAACTATTTCTTGTAGCCGAACACACCTGGCAACTCCCTCCCAAAGAATTTCCGCTCGCAATCTTTTATTCAATAACGGATCACCCATTTAGTGTACATTTAGAGATTCCATTCTTCGAACGTGAGGCCGGCAACGTTACCTGGGAGACGATGTCTGGCTGTAGACGTTGAAAAGAGTTGCTGTTGTTGGATTCCCCTAAATGGTTTCCTATTCGTGAAGACACAAATTGCGCAGCTCTATACGGTTTCTTTTGATTTCGTCTGCTGCCTATTTTGTAGGTTTCCGTGGCGGTTGTTTTTGACATCTACAAGGTCTATAAAAAGAATGCATACTTACTATAATTTGATTTTTTGGTATTGAATGTAACGTAACCGCTATGAGTGGAAAATATATGTAGACCATAACAATTTTATAAACTAAAACTCTCAGTTTATAGAATCTTTTGTTATTTTTTGAAAGAAGTTTTTGCCTTAGTTATGAAATAGTTAAGAATTTTACTTGTTTCAAAAATAATTCTGAATTTAGACACTTTATTGTTACTGCAAATGAACAATAGTATTAGAAGAAAACATGAGGTTAACTTATTGAGAATAATTTTCTAGCTACCTAATGCGAAATTTTAATTTGCTATACTTCCAAATTTTTATAATATCATTCCATTTAAAAACTCTTGATTAATAATGGTAAATATGCATAAATATTTTATTACAAGAGGAGAAATTTAGTGAAAAAAAGTCCATTAGTCAATAAAAGTATTAATTACATTTCTGCTTTATTATTTGTTTCTATTACTAATTATTTTAATAAAATTCAATTACTATTAATCTCGATAAAGTTCGCAATAATAATTAACAATAATTGTGACATCAGAATTTAAAAAAATAAAAAATCGGCATAACAGAACAACTGTTAAACAAGAATTGTTTGGTAATAATGAAATTAATTTTTTATTTTATCAACATAGTTTAAGTTTATTAAATATCTGAATGAAAAGAAATAGGTAAAACAGTCAATGGTTGATTTCTCTTTTTGTAAAAACAATGTAAATATAAATTAATTTAAAAATATGTATCAAGTTAAAGTATGAAATATATATACATTAATAGACTGTTTTATAAAAAAAAATGAAATTAAGTTAATTCATTATAATTTTTTGAATGAAATTCATATTATGTAACAAAATACCTTCAAATTATTAAAAATATTCTATTTTTTTATGTAAAAACTACTTAATGCACCTTAATGGACAACGAATCCAGAAAAGTTGGAAACGGGAAGGAACATACTTTTCAAAACCCAAAATGTTATTTTAGCTCTAGATTATTTCTGATGATATATACAAACCCAACAATATTTCTTCAGTAATAAAAATATTTTATAACCATATTAAATATCTTTTATTCCTTTAAATTTTATGAATAAATGCGTAAGAATCCATCATTTACCGCCAATTTTCCGCTTCATGCTTTAAATAACTTATATATACATAATTTACTCACATAAAAATAGTATATTTTTGAAGTTGTATGACAGTAATTCCCATTAACAATCCAAAAAATATTTGAATGTAGTTGAACTTATTATAACTTCTTAAATGTATTCAAACTTTTGAATACATTATGAAACCGGCAACTGCGCTTGAATAGAAACCAATAGGTTCATTCTTTTTCTTGACGAGATATAGTTACTCATAACGCACGCAGAATAATTTCATGAACTGAAAAAAATCTCATTTCTAAGGAAGATGAAATTTAAAAAAAAATTTATAAGCTCACCAAACACTTTTAGTTTCATTATTTTACAGCTAATGCAAGCTCTGAAAAAGTTTCCACATCCGTTCAAATCTAATCTCTTTTGTATATGCTTAAATTATGCAAATACGATATTCATGCGTTGTAAAATTTGAATACTCCCTAATCTATGGCAAAGTAATGATCTTTCCGAAGTTTACTGCTTTTCATTTGACTTGTATATATGCACGATAATGTATCAAATGGTAGTATAACTAAACTAAAATCGGTGTCTCTTGTCTCTGGTTTTGGCTTTTATTGTGGGCTTTCATTGGCAATTTCCCAATTTATTGCTCGCGTCTTCTTTTTGGCTGTGACGTCGGGACAATCTTTGTTTTTCTTATTTCTATCTCCATTTATTTCGGAATAAATTACAGCCAATTAGGTGTTTCCGTTGCTACCATGTTATTGCTAATGATTTTGAAGGTGACCTTGGGGAAATGAGTCTTGAAGTGCTTCTATAATTTTATTATTTTTTTCCTGACTCAGTGAGTCATGGTGTGGTACACTTCCTCTAATCCGACTCCACTTAACTGGCATTAATTTAGTGAATGAACTTACATATCCCTTATTACTGATATTTGTTGTAGTTGTGGAACGATAAGTAAAAGTTATTTAAAAACACACTTGAAATATATTAAAAAAAGAAAACAGAAAATATATTTTAATAATTCAGTTAATTATATAAAAGCATAAAAAATTTTAGCTTTTTAATTCAATTAAAATGTATTCAATTGAATATGTGAGATGCAAAAAATAAAAATGTTACTTACTGATACGTTTTAATTTTATTTTTTAACTAAAACTGAAATATATAAAAAATCCGAAATTGTAATTTTCACTTTTCAATTTTCTTTTCATTGTCTCGGGAATTATTATGAATTATAGAAGTTTCCCGATTTTTACGAATGAAATTAATTGTGTCCAAGCTTTCTATATTTCATTCGTCATTTCATTAATTTTGTAAAAAAAAATACTTGATATAAATATTTTTAAATGTTGACTCATTTCAATAAAAATTAAAATAATAAAAAGGACTAATGAAATTGTTTCTGAAAAATTATTTTTACTTAATGACAATTGTTTTCTTTAAATGAAATTTGCTTATTTAATCACAAAAACTTTTAATTTATTGGCTAAAAATAACATTATAATTAAAAATAAATTATAAATAACACACTAGAAACATTGTAGATATATTTTGGAAAAATTACTTTTAAATATGAAAACCATTATTGGTTTCAAATCTGAATATAGGTTAATCAAATGAAATCTAATAACTAAAATTTTTTAAATTTATTTTGATAAAACTAAACTAATTTAATTAATTTTCGTAAAGATATTCTTAAGATTACATTTATAAGATTAAAATGGTGTAAATACTAAGACTGTTCATTAATTTCTTCATAAAAATTTATTAATGAAAAGTTTCAGAAAAATTTAAAATTGCAGGACTAATAAGTTTTTGAAGAATTTTATGTTTTCATAATTTTATTTTATATTTTGAATTTTATTTCGATCATGGGGTTTTGGTAAGTATTGCTTGCACAAATTAAAGATTACCAAACTTAATGAAAAAAAGAAAAAAAATTTCATATTGAATTATATATGTTAAATTAATATTTCTATTTAAAATATATTCTCCATTACCTTTTACTATCTGTTTTTCAAAATCAAATAACTGCATCTGAATTTTATTGGTAATATTTTTTAATTTCACAAAATATATTTATTTTAATATATTGAAAACACTATTTATTTAGAAATATTTGTGCAAAATTTGCCTTTCAAAGTCTAATCTTTTTTTAATATTAATATCTGAGGCAGAAGTTTTTTTTACATTTGTTACCGAAACTTCTAGAAGAAATTTTAATAATCATTACGTTTTTATGCTTGGAAAAAACTAATGAATTTATGTACTCTGAAAAATTAAGTTGCATTTTTGGAAGAATATTCAACTGATTAAATTTTTTAATTTTAAAATAGCAAATTTTTAAAATTACAAGATATAAATTTTTTTTTTAAATGTAAATATTCAAGTTTTTTAAGTAATCATTTGTTATCTTTTGGGCTTTCTAACTAAGAAATTTAGTTTGTTTTTTATTAAATCTAAACAATGATTGAAACTTTAGGGTTTAAATAACACTTCGTTTTCAGATTAAGTAAATTTCATGTGATTTATTTTCATTTATATAAAAATGTCGCGAAAAGAATCTGAAATTACAATATAAGAAGTTATTAATCATTTAAAATAAAAAAAAATTTTGAAAATCAATAACATTATTTGACAGTTAAATTTAAGCCTAGAAATAAAAAGTCTAGAATATTTAAAATTTCACTATTAAATTTGTTACGAATGAAAAAATTTTTCTTATATTTAATTGAAAAAATTATAAAATGTGCTGTTCAAAAATTTTATAAATGTATTCTTTTTTAATGTATAAAAATGTCCTGGAAAAAGGTATTCTGAAATATGTTTTGAAATCTTAAAATGAAACATACAATCTCCGAAGTTTCTGAGCTGTCCTTTTTTAATGAATAAATATTCGGAATACTATTTAGAAAAAATTATATTCGTTTACATTATAATATTATAGCAAATATTCCTAAAAGTATATTCCTTTGAGTTACTTTACCATGATAAATCAACATGGAAGGTCATTCGAGAGAAAAAAAAAGCTTTAAACAATAGAGGCATTTCTTTACTTGTACTAATTAAGCTATTTAGTATATTATATGTTATATTAGTTATGTATTTCTATAAATTGTTTTATTGATTTAGATGTTAAGCAAACCATTTGGTGCAAGTAACTGTTAGATGTAAAGATTTATTTGGAAATAAAATTATTACATAAAAGTTATTTTATGTAATAATTTTGAAAGAATGTAAATTTTGATAACATTTTTTTATTTCACTATATAATTAAAATTGTATATAATTTTTAAACAAAAGAAATTCGTATTTTACTGAGGATCGATAATATTGCTTATATCAATAATTAAAAAGTAAATTTGCATCATGTTAAAGGAATCGTGAAGTATTTGATTGTAAACCTGCATAAAGAGCATAATCCAAAATATTGTTATAATGCAGTTGAGAATGCTTAATTACCAAAATGATGTAGACAACTTTTGCCGCTATTGTATATTAATTCTATAAAAATCCTGTATAGAATAAAAAATTCTAGAATACAATGTTCCCATAGGAACAGAACTGCAGGTTTCTAAAAAAGTAGAAAATAAAAAACAAGCTGTGTGCAATTATTGAATTAAAATATTTTCTTACATATGGATTTTGGGATCTCGTTTTATTCTCAGTAATAACATAATATTCAAATAAGGATTAAATAATGATTATTTTCAACTATGAATTTGATTTTAATCGATTTAAGTTTTAAATATGCCTAATTTTGTTTGTCGTTCAACGGTTATTTTTTGCACACAAGAGCTTATTAATCCGTGACCTACAGTTTGAAATGTATTCCGAACCCCTACCAAATTTCCATGCTCAAGGTGCGAATAAAACGAACTGTTGAACCAAGGCATGAGCACGAAACTTTGTCTACCACCTCGGCGTTATATTTCTGGCAATATTGTATTCTAAAAAATGCATAAATTCGCATTTGAGTATAAATTTTAAAGTAATATAGAATTATAATTTGTTACATAGATTTAAACTTATTTTTTTTTAGATTGAAAAGTACGAACTGAAAACAATGAATTTTTTTCTAGTATGTCTGTAGTTTTAAATGATGAATAAATTCAAAAAATATTTTTTTATCTAAACTTGTTTTATTAAATATTTTCGAAATTAAACTGCAGGTTTTATTAAATATCTATATTGTGAAACTTATTTTACTTTTTCCTCGTTACACTTATGTAATTCACAATAAAATATATTTAGTATTCCTAGACATTCACCAAAATATGAGATCAATTCATAACTTTAATTCACTCTTCAAATTGTATGTTTATAATGATTTAAAACCTTTTTTTAATTTTGAGTAGTAAGTTTCAATTAAGTATTATTTTTTTGACGTAATATGTATAGGTATAATATATTAATTTGCTTACAGATGTATTAGAAAAACTGGTTTATTGAGAGAAATCCTTTTTGAAAAGAGTGCGTATATACCTGTAACATAATTTATTGCACAAATCGCAAGTTCTTTTTTAGCTTTTTTTTTGTACACAAGCCAATGTCAGTATGGCAAGTGCACATTCGATGGCTTATTATATAATTGCATCAACTCTATATTAAATGATAAGCACCCAGTAAACAAGTATGATTTCTATGCACGTTGTAACATCCAATCCTCTGCTTCACATATTAAAACTCTTACACTCATTTCTTGATGTGACTCACGTGATGAGCAGCTGTTTCCATATTTAATTTCTCTAATCCCGACATCTTAATCCATATTGCTATTAGTTGTGAAGTTATTTTGATATGGTACGTTTACCTTAATTAGCTAATCGAATAAAAAGTACGAAATTAAAAGAATATTTTCCATCATGTCTACACACATGCTCTTGCAAAAATAACAGTAGCAACAAATAGTACCATACTAAAGCATATTTGTTGAAAACTTATTATGAAGATGATAAAAATAATAATTATATACAATAATTAAAAATTGTGTTTCCAGATTGTATAAAGCTATAATGAATAATCTAATGGCTCTAAAGAATTGAATAATAATGTTATTATTTCGTTTTTACCAAATAAAGCTAGAATAAAAAAATTAAGGTTTCGATTAATTCAATGCCATTTCTTTTCTAATTATTATTTGCGTTATGCATAACTTTATTTATTATGCTATAAAATGTGAGCTATCATTTCGACAACACTTTATAATCTTAGGACGAATGAAAAAATGTATTATTTTTGTGCCAAATTACTTTATATCATTAAGAAAGTATATATTAAACTAGCGTGATTTAAATTTATAGTTTTGAAATCATTACTGCTTAACAAATTATGTTCGAATTTGTAGATGAACAGATGCGAATTTATTCATTAATTCAATAGTTCATCGGTTTAGTATCTACTTCATGTATTGATTTTTAGAATTAGGATTTCAAACTAAACTATATAGAAATGACGACCTAATGATATTCCATGTGTAAAGTGATAATAAAGAAAATTAAATCAAAACATAATATTAATTTACTGAGACAAAAAATTTTAATACAAGATTTTATTATCTGTTTTTAAAAATTTAGTGATTATATATTATACATTTTTGGTATATGAATTTTTGGTTTATGATGCAAATATTTTTGCTCCTGATTTTGTAGTTATTGCTAATTCATCTTGTCATTAAAACAAACTGATTACATTTGATTTTCTTTAACTCAAAGACCACCGTTCTGCGAAAATTTTCTCGTCAAATATTTTTTACCTATGGGATTTATACAGAAGAGCCCCTGAATTAGTACCTTCCTAGTAACGAGTTGGACCTTCTATGGCCTTGATAACGGCTGTCACACGATGAGGTACAGATTCAACAAGATTCGAGAAACGTTTCACGGGAATAGTTTGTCAAATATTCGCTAAAGGTATCCATGATTCAATAAGGTTAGTTAGTGCTGTCATCTGTTCTTTCACGAACTTTTTTAAAACATCATAAAAATGCTTAATGGGCTTTAGTGGCGAGTGCTCTCTAAATTGACAGTTTCCGAAGCCCATTCGGTGAAACATTGTACAGTCCATTTATACTGACTGTACGACTGGCACCGTCATTCAACTGAGTAGTAATTTTAACTAATGTTTGGCTTCGCTGTGAACATGCTTTATACTGATACGTCTCTCACTATTCACTGTGAAGGCTAACTGTTCTTTGCAGTTTGCTCGATCGCTAGTTTTTTGTCCATCTTCTGGTATACTTTTGACACTATTGATCTTGAAAATTCTAGCTGTCTGACTTCGAAAACTGAATGGCCCACGCATACCACACCTACGATTTGTCCGCTATTGATGGCACCCCAATCCGGCAGTTTACCTATACTGACAATTCCAACAGTCAAGTTCATCAGAACAGTACGTGCTATTTATACAGCTATCACAGCATCTTGACTTGCTCATAAATGATTGACAAATGAGCGCTACATAATTCACAGGGCCTTTGCTATCCTTAATTCAATGGCACTTCAGTGTAACTAAGATTGCTTGCTCGCATACTTGATCATGATAAAAAAAAATTTTTTTTCCAACGACGGGCACATGGGAGATCAACCCTTCGCCACAACAAAGCCGGAAACTGCTACTCATTCAGCGTTACCCGGTGGGCACCTACGAACCAAGTCACGGAGGCGAGTAGCATTACCCACGTTACACCACCACAAACCAGTCGATTAAAAATCATGAGGTGCTTGGCGTTGAGAGAACTTAATACTTTCATAAATTTATTTAAATTGGACAATTTCTTATTCACTATTAGGAAATCAATAAATTAGAATGAAGACCAGTTTACAATGTGCTTGTTAACAGTTAGTTAAAAGTATGAATTACTTTTTTTTACGCTAATGTTATTTAAGGGACAATTTATATTTTTAATAGTTTTATAATACCTATTTTTTGGATTTCTTTTGTTCACCTTTCCTGCTATATGATTAATACAAAATTATTTGTATTATAATTTCATGAATACTAATAATTTATTTTTATAGCAAGTTATATAAGCTAATATGTGTAAACTACATTGTTTTGCAACAGGCAGACAAATGGTAAATTATATTTTTGTTAAATGAAATTTGCAAACTAGTTTTTCCTTTTGTGTGTATAATCATAACTACCTATTCAAATTTAAAAATATAAAGTTTTATTTATTAAAAACTTGTAATGTTTACCAGGAATAAAACAATTAACTGCAATTATTAAAGTTATTTATTCACAAAAATGAAACTAGAACTATAATTACATTGTTAGATATATTATATCAACTCAAAGTTTTCAACCGAATGTATCTTTTAGACAGTAAACAAGGATTATATTATGCACAGGAAATTAAGTTACAAACACAAATTACCAAGAAGCTTGGAAGATTTTTTCAGAAGACTTATCTTTCATCTTGACAGTTATTTATATAAAGATCATGTTTGTAAATGGAATTTTCTGTTTCTTTTCTAGTGATATATTAGGAAAAAGGGATGGTTCTATTATATTGTTGCCACACATGCAGATAATTGAGCAAAGCAGAACAAAATTTCGAGACATAAAAAACATGCCATTATAACATATCCATTCACGCTGTCTTTTGATTAGCCAGAGTTACCATTAACGTGTTGCCAGACTTCGGATCATTAGTTAGTTAGAAAAACGAGTTCCAAGTGTTACTGTGGAGATGCTATTTTTTCCTTGTATTATATCCAATTCTAATTATCTCTCGTCTGCTGATGGCGTGAAAAAAATTAAACCAGATAAAAAAAAAAATATAATTCACTTGTGTACGAACGTTTTTCTAAACAGCTCATTATCGGATTTGTCATTTTTCTACAGTAAATAACAATGATTATATTGCAGAAATACAGAAATAATCATCGTTGCTACTTTACTTTGAGAATTTGTCTGCTATGTAAAGTAACATACCAGACGTTTATTTTCTTTCTTAATGTTCTTAAAAATACATTTTTCTTTTCTTCACTTGAAAAAAAAAGATATTCGCTTCCAATTATTATTTTTTTTTGTTTTGAATTGTAAAATCTATTTCAGTACATTAGGTTTTAGTTTTCTTTATGTGAAAAGAAATCAATAAATCAGGAGCATACTTAAAGATGTTTGATTTAGTTTTATCATCGTAAAATGTAATTTTTGTTCCATTTTTAGCAATTTCTACTTTCTACCTTTACGATTTTTGTTGATTTTTCAGTATTAAGAAAGAATATATGAAGCATGTTCGTAAGAACTTACTTTTTGAAATATGATTTTTTAACGAATTTATAAAACTAATGGACAAGTGATGTGTTTAATTGTATAAAATAATTTGTATTTAAGAAACACTTCAAAGGAGCTAGATAGCACGGTAAAACACAGAATTTTTTAAAAATAAGAGTTTTTAAAAGAGCGTATTTACAATTTTTCTATTTACCAAAAATACTGTTTATGAAATTCGAGTTCACATATAAGAACAGGGAACGTAAGTTTTTATTAAAAAATATGTAAATTTATTAAAAGCGAAATTATATTAAATAAAGAGTTTAATTACATAGTTTTATAAGTTCATTTGCTAAACCATTATGGCAGAAGTATTTTATTTTATATATATGATTATGTAAAGTAATATTTGTACCTTTTGTTCTATTTAGAATATACTAAATTGACTTTTTTCATCACTTTTACCAAAGTTACTTTATACAAGCACTAAAAGCATTAGCTTTTGGTGCTTGTATCATGTTGAGTACGTATAGTGTAATACTTACTCAACACGATACAAACTCCAAAAGCACTTACTCAACACGATAAATAGAGTAAGTTCACATTCATGTTTCTAAAAGAACTTTAAATAACTAATTTTGTCAAAAAACTAAGACTTTTAAGGAATCCAAAATTTTGGGAAAACAATTTTTAAATAGGGTAGAATTTGTAAATAAATATACTAACTCCTACAATCAAAAACAATTATAGATTTATAATGGAACACAGTTCTAGTTTGAAAAAAATTTTACTCTAAAATCTAAACATTTCAGCATGGTGTAACAAAGCACTTAAATGTTAAAATATTATAAAAAATGTTTTTCTGTAATTATGGATACAAAATACAAACTTAAGCAAGAAAAACATTCACATTTAAAAAGGAAACAAAGTAACACACCTTCAAATTTATCGTAAAAAATTACATAAAATTTAAAATTATTTTTCAGATTTTAAGTTTGTTACAGTTAAAACTTATTTTTTTTTAATTTAAAATATGTATATATTCTTGATTTATACATACGATCTTCTCACTAAATTATGAATTTTGAAAAAATATCGTTGAATCAATGTGTTATTAAAATAAGTTAATGTGTTATTCAGGATTAAAAAAAGTTAATGTGTTATTCAGGAAAACAATTTCTCATTTTCAATTGTTGCATCATAATACTTTCGCATCTGTGGAGTTAATTAAGGTTAACGTCCTTCAAATTAAATCTCCATTATACAAATTCTTTAAAGAATTTGACTTTATTCTCTATATTTTGGTTAGTTACTTAGTAACACAAGTTTAAAATGAGTTTCACATTTTTAAATTGTTACTTATACTTTTATCTGGTCTGACTTAACTGGCAGCTTCGAAATAGTTTTGCCGTTTTAAAAGAGATAATAGTTGAGGTATACTTTTATATGAGCTGAACATACTGTCATTTAATTTCTTTCGAATTTATGGGAAAAAATAAAATTTGTAATTTGGGAGCATCATTGATTTTATGCAAAGGACAATATTTCGGGAAATTGAGTTTTAATGTTCTAAATATTTTATTAAAAATAAGAGGAAAAGCTTTTCTTATTATTTTATTTTACGAATTTATTTATCCATCGAAAAAGTTTTCTAAAAGAAGCTGTCATTTTAAGTTTATTTAAGTGAATCAATTTTTTGAATGAAAAGTGCCATTTTAGCTTTATCAAAAAAGCAGCTTCATTTAATCTGTCAAGATTAATTTTTAAAGTGAACGTAATCTGAAATATTTTAAATGGTTTTCAAGCTTAAATTTGTTGCGTAATTCGAAAGGCGCATAAAATTTATGGAATTGGTGGAAAATATAATCGGCAATTTCTTTGTTCTTTTTAGGTACGTGTAGCTAAAACATTTAGTAAAAGATGAAATTATTAATTAAGGTGTTGCCATTACAAACATGGTGCTTATAAATAAAAACAATTTGCTAAATAATATATTAATTTAAAAATTAATAATTTATATTTGTTTTATGTTTAGTATATTTACAATTGCATAATTTTTTATTCTTAATTTATCTATTTTTTTAACTACAAATTATTGAAATTAGAAAATTGGAAAAATTTCGTTTAATCTGAGAAATGTATAGATAAAGTTCTATATTCCTCGTTTTTTCTTGGCTATCGATATTTTATCACTGTATTTATCATATTAAAGAGTTACAATAACAATACATATATTGGTTGGTATTACTGTTGAAAAAATAATTAAATAATTCATTTCATTTTCGATATTAAATGATTCAAGTATTTTTGATTTTAATTGGTAAAATTTTAAAATTTGCGTTGTTGTAATTTACCCCAAAATGCTTTATTTATTTTTTAAAATATTGAATAAGTATTTATTTAAAATCATCGCTTATATACAAAGATTCCTAGAACAAATATTATAAAGGTGTTAGAATAATCATAATGTAAGAAATATAATAAAGAAGACCGTAATATAAGATATTATATTAATCGTAATATAGAATATAAGAAAATAAAGGTGTTAGATTTTTATTGAAAATTCCATGTATTCGCCAAATTTTAGAAATAAATATCTAAATAAAAAATAACACCTTTATTTTTGTTATTTGGTATTCAATCGATTAGTACAGATTCAATGGATGATGTATTCCTTTAAAATGTAAACAACAAATTGTAAATATTGTAATCGATTTTTATCTGCAAATCTCAATTTCTGAAAAGCTTCAGTACTAATAAAGATTCTAATTTAGTGATTTAAATTTCTCTCCTCTTATTTCCTTATCCCATTTTTATCCTTTAGCACTGTTTCCGCAAAAATCTTTTTATGAGCCGAAAGAAATATAACTAAAGTAACTGTTCTATCCAAACAATACGAACAGCATCATAATTGTATATTTCGACATCCACTATACGTGAGCCTAGTCAATTCTTATTTGAAAGAGAAAAGAATTCCATTGTAAAATTTCTGGGAAAAGATGCTGAGTTGGCGAATAAAATACCATTATAAATTCCAGGATCCTCTTTTATCTTCGGTAAACAGTTCCTCGTCTCGGGAGAATGAAGTTATTCCTGGCGAAACTATTATTCTGATAAAATAAAAGTACTTTTATTCTTGTCCCCACCAGATATTGGAACACAGACGAATTCAATCGCGACATTTGAAGCGTGTATTGTGCTGAAACGGATCGCAAATGGAATATTTGACTAATTTGCGTATGCCATAGCATAAAACGTGCTGAATGGAAGTTTTGAGAGATCTCTTAATCTTTCGTGACAAAAAAGGTCATTGTTCATTGTTTACTTTTTATCATGTTATTTGTTACGAAGAATGATCTCTGTCATTTAAGTATTTCGATTGAATAAAAGAACAAGAACTTAATTGTTAGGCTATTAAGTGAAAAAACTTATCTCTGAAGATATTTTAAAAACCTGAAAAACTTTTGGAAACATAGTTACTGAAATGTGTGTGCTGAAAATTTATATTTTCCTGATGAATATTATACATAAACTTGATATTTAGACAAATGAAAAATCCTATTTTGGTGAAACATTACTTGCGTATAATTATTTTCTAAAAAATTCAAGAAGTTCAAACGAGATAACACTCTAAAAATTAATAAATCATAAATTACTTAAATAACTGATATTTTTGTACGTGTTCACAACCAACTGCCACATTTATAATTTAAAAAAAATGGTGGATTATTCGAATATTTTATTAATACAACCATGAATGTTTTTGAACTGTATTTAATTATTGCCTTTTTTAACACTACTAATTTTCTATGAATCAGTTTATATTGTTTAATATATTGTTTGTACAAAATATATTCTGTTTGAATATAAATTGTTTAATATGGTATGTAGTTCCCTCGAACTGTCTTCACATGGTGATTGCTTTTATCTATAAACCAATAATGGAGAAAGTGGTGAACTAGATCGTTTCCTCATGTACCAAATTTTTAAGATTAGGTCACTCAGTCAGTGAGTCAAGTTAAGCAAGGCCATGCGATCCATTTACGGAATACAGGTCAACTTAATAAACTTTGCACTTGGTGGGAAATTTTTGGGTTAAATGATGTAATTCCTTTCATATGATAATCATTTGTGATTAAAAGTTGTTGTAATTCTTATGTAAGTGGGTTTAAATAGGAAAAAGCCAAACAAGTTTAATATTGATTTTAATAACAGTGCATTTTTTTT
>JAPDSC010153249.1:751-22052 GCA_026290005.1 Latrodectus geometricus
TATATATATATATATATATATATATATATATATATATATATATATATTACTCACCCCATCAGGGGTATGATATATCTTGCCTTAGTGTTATTACCCATGCTATGTTATCTTCTACCAAAGATAAGGTGTCGATCCCCGTGACACGGTAATTACGGGACTCGATGCCTTCACTTTACACTCGCACCAAACAAAACTAGTTAAAAATTTTGCTTTATGAAAATATAATGTTCAGGCCTTACAGAATATTCATATGAAATTTTAAGTAGGTTTAAGTTTAATTTTTTTAATGATTTTCAAATTTTTTTATTTTTTTAGTTATTAATGAGTGAGTATTCGATTCATAACAAGGTTCACAGTTATTAGAAGAAATGTAGTATAATTATAAAAAAAAATATTTTATGTCATCCACATATTTTATTTGATTCTCAATTTCCAGGTGCTGTCGTGAGCAGAGAATATGGCTTACCCTGTATTGTCGGCTTACATGGAGCAACAAGGCAGTTTCAAACAGGTAATAATAAAGGAATTTTAAAAAGCATTTATTTGCTTAGGAAGTGTAGAGGAAAAGTTAACTCAATTTATCATTTTTCTTCATAAACAAGTTAACAAAACAGAATTAAACTTGCTGCTAATTTCATTTCTGAAGTTGAACAAAGAAAAGAGGTAACCAAATTATTAAGATTAAGGAAGCATAAAACGTTGAGTTCTAATGTTTTTACTTCAAAATTTTATTTGATAATTGATCTGGTAGGTATGCTGATGATATGCTGTAAAGTTAATATTTCAAAACACTGAACATAAAAGAACTTGCTTAAATCAAGTGTTAAATTAATTCTTGATGCTAATACCTGATTACATAGAATATTTTAAATATCATTACAAATTGGAAACATTATTAGGAATTTCATTCCCTGTAGGTAGAATGATCATATACCTTATATGTTCTTATTCTAAAGTTGTCTTGAGATGTCATGTTCAGGATATTGATTCCTTCTCAGAATATCCTTAATTTTCTTAATATCATTTTAGAAATCAAAATGTTTCACATTTCAATGCTATTTACAAAATTAGTAAATGAGATTCTAGGAATAATAAACTAGTCTTATAAAATTATCCTTCTGACATCCAGAAATTACCTTAATACATTCATACGATATCCACAACTATGGATGTTTTTTAAATAATTTCCTCTTATGATAATTAACAATGTAGAGTTAGTACATATATGAGATTAGTTAAGTTTACCAATAATCAGTCTTTTAAAAAGATGAAAATTTTTTATGATATAATTAAAGCATTTGTAAGATTAAATAAAATGTTAATAGAAATTTATATATTTTGTTGTTATAAAGGAGACAGTATGTTTTTCTCTTGAAATATTTTTCTCAGCATTTAAGACCGAATAAGCTTCATTTGCTAAAGACAAAAATGTACCAAAATTGAAATATTTTATATACACAGTGTATAATAGGCACTTGGAGTTGCGGAAACTATAGTTAATGAAGGAGCTAAATAGTTGTATTAAAATTCTTATAAATGCATAACATTGCTGGTGAATTAAATAAATATATATGTTGACGTAGATAATTTATTTTGATCATGAAACTCAGACATTTTATGAAATAAAAGAAGTAAATAATTATAAACTTATTGGAATCAGTAAGTAACTGATTTAGATTAAAGAAAATATTGTAAAATAGCTTCTATTTATTTAACACTAAATTTACGAATATTTCTTATATACCTATCTCTATGGAAACGTATCGCTTTGATGAAAAACAAAATATTTAGATAGCAATATAATTACTACTGGTAAAAAAGGAAAATATGCGATACATTTAAAATGAATTTTTATCATTCAATAGTATTTCAGTTCACTACTTCATTTTATATATTCTACATGCATTCCGCGTATCTTACACACATACATAACTTCTGATTGCAATTTACGTTGCTGACTCCAGTTCACATTCAGCGTTCCCATTTTTATTTGAGCCAACTTTCTGATAATCTTAAAACACATATATTGTATTTGAATGCTCAGAGTGATTATACGAGTTGTAGATTTTATAACACATCGTAAGTCCATACGAAACCCTGAATTTAATATGCAAATTCTCATTATACTGCAGTAACATAGACCTTACAATTTAAGACTCAGTGGAATAGGAAAGTTTTAGGTGACATTGTTCAACAATACAAGTCCCATCCAGAGGTGTAGTGATATCAAAAAAAGAAGTAGACACTAGCATTTTAAACAAAAGACTAATAAATAGATTAAAATCAGCTTAAGAACAATAGGTGCACTCGTATTTAAGCTATCACTGTTGGTTTCATGCCAAGCCGAATTAGTACCATGGGTGGAGGAATTCATCAAGTGTTAAAATAACAAAAAAGGCAGCAATAATTTAAGGAGAGATTCTTATTCACGTGAAATGTTTATTTGAAAAAAAATCAATCAATTATATGTGGAAAGTGAGTCGAAATTGACCTTAATTGACTCGAAAATTGTTGCATTTCGTGAAAATTAACATATTTTTCTCTTTTTAGCAATATATCATGCTCAATACGAAGTAGCATCTATTTCGAACATCCAAAATTCTCAATTTTGGTAAAATCAACAAATAACAAATTTAATGCTTTAACAATAGTGATTGTTGTATATTTTATGGAAATACACAAAAATACATACTCATATGTTAATTTAGCACAAGTATGAAAGCATAAATACAATATTAATACATTACAATATAAAGACCTTTAAGTTCTTTTTTTTAAAAATATTTTTCTCTACTAATATTGCCACCAGATCATGAAACTTTTATCATTAGTACAAATGTCATGCAACTAACATGCACATCTTAGATTTTTTGTGCTATTTAATAGTCAGCTGTCTTAGAATGGTTCTAGAGACTCATCTTGACTTAAAATTGACACTTTTACTTAAGTACCGAATAATGTCATAAAACCAGGTTAATTTCAGTAATATTTTAATATACTTTCAGTAATATATATAAATATTTTTAAATATTTTAATATACAGTGATTTAAAGTTATGCAGATAAAATATAAAATAGATTCATATTCATAATTTAGTGTTTATGAACTATTATTTCGAAATATTCATTCAATATCGATTGTTATAAAATGATGTTGAACATTATTTACATTTGCTTTGAGCTTATTTATTTGTAATATTTTTAACTCAAAATGCTTTTATCTTTTAGGCGATTATGTTCTGCTGGATGGAAGTAAAGGCATTCTGCAAAAG
This sequence comes from Latrodectus geometricus, assembly GCA_026290005.1. NCBI lineage: Eukaryota > Metazoa > Arthropoda > Arachnida > Araneae > Theridiidae > Latrodectus > Latrodectus geometricus. Next base: position 4,023 of record JAPDSC010153249.1, read on the forward strand.
CTTCCACAGCCAAACAGTTCTGAAACAGATTCTTGACATTAAGTTGAATAACCTCAATGTCACATTTACTGTATTGAAAATAAATTGTCTGAAAGTTTGGTCTATAAGTTTGAAATCAAGTGTTATAGCCTTTCAAAACATAAGTTATTTTAACTTATGTTTTGAATTACCTTTAATTAACTTATGTTTTGAATTATGTATTACCTTTAAATGTTTATTTTTTAAAAAAATACGATTTAATAGAGAGTTTTTTGAACGAAAATATGCTTGGAATATTTTTATTTTTTCCTCATTTGTTTTTTGTGCATTATCATAAACTAAAATGCAAGGTTTTAATTGAGGTAGCTGTTTCCAGTAAAAAATATTTTTAAAAAACTATAAAAAAATATCAATTTTATAAATATCAATAAAAAATTATAAAAAATATCAGTAAAAGGTTTAACATTTTAAAAGTTTATGCCCTTTTAAAATATTTACTTATTTGAACTATGACTGAGTCAACGATTTTCACGCATTAAAGAAAATTTTAATATTATTTAAAATATATTTCGCAATATTCATCTTTAAATGCATTTGTCAGAAAATGTAATTGCTCTTTTTATAATTTTGTGCAATGTCTTTTAAAGTCAAAATTTAAATTCACAGATTTAATTTTAATCTGCAAATTCGTAAGAAATATTCTAAATTCAAACCAGAAAGTTTTTTGGAATGTGTTTAAATTTCAGGTTTTTCAGTAACGTTTTGTTTTTTGGCTCTGAACTTGGTTAAGTTTTTATTAAGAAAAGTAAAACTTAAAATATACCTCTTAATGAAAACTTACAAGCAAAACTTTTAAGTAAAACTTAAAATATACCTTTTAATGAAAACTTACAAGCAAAAATTTTAAGTAAAACTTAAAATATATTTACTTGTGAGTTATGACTGAATATACCTTTATTAAAATGTATACTCATATTAAATAAAACAAAAGTTCAAGTAACCTTTAGATATTCAACAACGTTACTTCACTAAAATCAATGAATAATAATGAAACAGAAATGTAACTGCTTATTTTCTTAATGAGGATCTTGATGTTTCCATATTTTGATTACTTAATTGAATATTCATTAAATTCAGAGATATCTCTGGTGTATCGTATGTTATAAATATCTTCAGAAATACTATGAATTCATTTACAGGAAATATAAAAAATAATAGGATATACTCAGCTAATAGTAATGATATTTCAGAATCTTTTACAACCAGATTAGAGTTTAGCACAGTATATTTTCAGTCACTTAAGCGCCCGCATGTTTTTAAGACTTTGTATGCATTTTAATTATTGTTCCAAGTAAAGTGCATATGTTACCATTGAAAAATCAACTCATCGCAACTGCTTTTATATTCATTGGAATTTTAAAAAGTTGCTATTTAAGACTTACGACGGTGCAACATGTCTTTTTAAGACATGTTCCATAAGCATGTGGTATAAACACAACCATTATTTTGAACAATTTTAAAAGAATGTGTTCCAATTCTGTTGATCACATTTAAAAGAAATTTTTTGATAGAAACTTTAAAAATATTCATTTGTGTCCTATCATGAGATCTGGCTCTGGATTTCATTTCACCAGTCCGTGGGTTCGATTCCAACAATGGATTGGTGTTCATAATGATTGAGAACACATATTAAATAGTAGGTCTGGGTCTTATGAACCTTCGTATGCAAAAAATTGATTTTTGAGAGATAAATAAACCAATAAAATCAATTGTATTATGCAAATATCATGATATCACTTCTGGAAATTTTAGCAATTTTTTATTATTAATAAGTAAAATAATAAATATTTCAAATGCAACGTATATTTAATTTTATAAAATTGAGAACTAAATAGCTCTTAAAGGATTAATTGAGAGTGCACGGGAAAACAGTTTCACTTTTTGATTAAAGAAGCATCACAGCAAGATAATGTCTGCTAGAAAATGAGATAAATTAACAATAAAATCTGTTATGAAAAGATTAAAGGCTAAAACTCTCTGACATGAGAAAAATGCGATCATCATTATTTAAAAAATGGTCTTATCTAAGAGTTTTGTCTTTGTATTTTATCTGTTTTCTCGTTCAACAGTTATCATTATTTCACAGATTTCTCCCAACTCGTTCTTTTGAGCAAAACAATCGATTCATTTATAACAATGGGTGCTCTACTAGCTATACCAATAACTATTACCACTTCCCTTTTATCAACTAGGCCTGCAGGTAAGAATAATTTTAAAATTTAAACTATGGAAAATTGTTTTAATTGTATGATACGATCTAATATGTACAAAAAACTTAAGAAAAATTTAGGGGCTTTATTTTTTAGTATTAAATTTACCTTATTGATATTGCGTGAATGCTAACCAAAATCAACCTCAAAAATCTCATTTCACGAGGTACATATTAATAGAAGCAAGGCTTAAGTTTAATTCAATTCATATTGAATCTTAAATTATAAGCATTATAATATATCAGTTATATAATGTGCTGATATATTGTTCTAATATATCAGTACATTAAATAATGGCTAAAACTATTTAAATTAAGCTCCATAATGTTGTTCAACATGTTGTCTTAAGGAAGAGAGAATCAATGTAAATGTAAATGGAAACAACTAGTTCAAAAATTAATTTATGAAGATTGTAATGAAAATTATGTAAAAGGAAAACTAGAATTCTTAGTCTAAAGGGGAAGTTTTCCCTTTTCTAGTATAGTTTTCATTTGTGCATGACTTGACAAAACGATGCATAAATAATGAGATTTGTTAATAATCATAAGATTTGTATAATAATCATAAGATTGGTTAATAATCATAAGATTTGTATAATGAGATTTGTTAATAAAAATAAGATTTGTTAATAAATAATCATAAACATGTTCAAAAATGTTAATAATTAATCATGAGATCAAATTGAAAAAGAACCTAAAAATTAATTGAAGAAAACGGCTAATAAATGAATTGTTTTCTTTTTAGGTTTAATTTCTCTTCTGTAAGCATTGGAATCTTTTAAGAAATTTAATTTATTTTGGTTATTTAGCTCACAAGAGAAATTGTTTTGATACCAGAGAGTTTTATATATGTCCTAAGGAAAAAATTTTGAATTTATGTTCCAAATTATAAAAGTTCAAAATATCATGCAAATGCTACTGAAAATGTCAGAGATGCTTCCTAAAAATATAAATAAGAGAATAATGAGATCCATCTATTTTTTTCACTCCGAAAATTTTCCTTTGTGCAATTCATATGATTTTTAATTTTTTAGGAATAAATTCTATTTTAAAAACATTCATATTATTTTGATTTTTATTGCTAAAATTTTGAAATTTATAATGAAATTATTAATTTGGTGGCTAAAGAAGATGCAAAACTTCTAGTATGCGGGGTAAACAGTTTTTAACAAGAGTGTTGGGTTAATTATAAAAAGTTTAATGACTAGCTAACATTCAATTTTGTGTAAAGTTTAAATCTAAGCAATGAATGTCATAAAAATTATATTATCCCAAGGAAAATGTACAAAAAAAAATTAATGCTGATGATAAATGTTTAGTGAAATTAGTTGAAATATATTAGAAAATAGTTACGGGTATATATTAGATATGATTAAATTATAAAGTATATTTATTATAAGTTATAATTATAAATAATAATTTATCTTCAGGAACGTATGATTAAATAATTTTAAATAATTTAAGGCAATTATGAGCTTAATGAAATAACCCCAGATTAGTTTAGATTATAAATGATTTTATCTCTATCATTTCATTGGAAGGAAACCGTGTAATTGTTAATATTATAAAATCTTAATATTCAGTTTTATCACACACCTACAAAGAGTAATGTAAAATGTAATTCATCACAAATATTTAATTATTATTGATTGGTTTACTTAAGCATATTCTATTTTATAAATTCATTTATCTTGAGAAATACATGGGTGGGCAAAAAAAAAAATGCCTTGTTAGCAATTTCAATTTTATTTTATTCACTATACTGGCCATTAAAATTGCTACACCAAGAAGGCGACATGCTACAGACGTGAAATTAATACGAAAGGAAAAAGGTGCTGTGATATGCAAATGATTAGCTTTTCAGCGCATTCAGACAAAGCAGGCGCCAGTAGCGACACCTATATTGTGTTTAAATGAGGAAATTGTTCAGCCGGTTCCTCATACACAAATTGCATTTGAACGTTGTTGCCTGGTGGAAAGTTGTTGTGATGCCTCATGTAAGAAGGAGAAATGCGTACCAGCACGTTTCTGACTTTGATAAAGGTCGAATTGTAGCGTACCGGGATTGCGGTTTATCTTATCGAAGTATTGCCGCTCGCGTCGGTCGCGATACAATGACTGTTAGCAGAATATGGAATCGATGGGTTCAGGACGGTAATACGGAACGCCATGCGGGATCTCAACGGCCACCTATCACTAGCAGCCGAGAACACAGGCATATTATTCGCATGGCCGTAATGGATCATGCAACCACGTCACGAGTCGTGAGTCAAGAAACGGGATCGTTTGGAAGACAACAAGTGTCTGCACGAACAGTTCGACGACGTTTGCAGCAGCATGGACTCTCAGCTTGGAGACCATGGCTGCGGCTTCCCTTGACGCTGCATCATAAACAAGAGCGCCTTCAATGGTGTGATCAACGACGAACCTATGGCGAGACGTCATCTTTTCAGATGAATCCAGGTTCTGTGTACAGCATCATGATGATCGCATCCGTGTTTGGCGGCATCGTGGTGAACGCACACTGACAGCGCGCATTCGTCATCGTCATACTGGCCCATCACCTGGCGTGATGGTATGGGGTGCCATTGGATACACGTCTCGGTCACCTCTTGTTCGCATTGACGGTGCTTTGAACAGTGCACGTAACGTTTCTAGTGTGTTACGACCCGTGGCTCTACCTTTTATTCGAGCCCTGCGAAACCCTACGTTTCAGCAGGATAATGCCCGACCGCATGTTAACGGTATTGTACGGACCTTCCTTGATACGGAACATGTTCGGCTGTTGCCCTGACCAGCACGTTCTCCAGATCTTTCACCAATAGAAAACGTCTGGTCAATGGTTGCCGAGCGACTGGCTCTTTACCAAACGCCAGTTACTACAGTTGATGAACTGTGGCATCATGTTGAAGCTGCATGGGCATCTGTACCTGTACATGCAATCCAATTTCTGTTTGACTCAATGCCCAGGCGTATAACTGCTGTTATTACTACCAGAGGTGGTTGTTCTGGGTACTGATTTCTCAGGATCTATCCAGCCAAATGTTTTGGAAATTTAATCAGTTGTTGTTTCTAGTATAATATATTTGTCCAATAAATATAATTTTGTTATCTGCATTTCTTCCCGGTGTAGCATTTTTTATGGCCAGTAGTGTATTTTATATATTTAGAATATTAAACATTTTATTTTTACTAAATATTTTATGTTTAGTAAAGTAATTAAATTTTAATTTCCCTTATAACATTCGAAAACTTTAAATTGATACTGGTCTTATAAAAATATCTAAAAAGGTCAAAAAGGGGATTTTTGTTCAGAATACTTTATTACTTATTTAAATATGTTAACTAGATGATAAGAAATAATTCTTACTCCTTAACATCGTCACTATTTTCATTTTGATAATAATTCTTGATAAAATTATGGAACATATATTTAAATATGCTATCATATTCATCGCAAGTAAAGTAAATCGTCTTAAATAAATTAAGTGTCCTGTAAAAATATTTTTATCTTTTTAGAATTTAAATTCCATTTATACTTTATTACTGTGTAAATTAAAACAGTCATAAAATCAAATTGCACCTGGTTATAACTCAACCAAAAAATTATTTTTTACTACTTTGTACTTTGAAAACGATAAAATAGATAAGATAAGTTATTGTAGATAAAAATATAAACAATGGTAAATAATGATTAATTTTTAATTAACATCCGATGTGAAAAATCGGCAAAAATAAAATTAAATCATTTATAATTCATTAAATACAAAAAAATTCTTCTCTGAAAGGATGTTTCTTTTTATATTTTACACTTTATTTATAAATTATAGTTCAATACATTTTTTAATTTAAATGGAAAAATAATGGTAGAATTTTAAATTAAATTTTACAAAATTCACTAAAATTCTTTTTATTTGATTTCTTTAATACAAGTGCAGAATACTCAAAATCTTATATTAGTTTTAATGATTATTTCACAATTCATTATTAAATAAATGTCATGATAATGTTTTAATAATAAACTAACTCATCATAAATCATCATAATTAAAATTTTCAGGAAATGATTCATATGCAACTTTCCTTAATGAAGGTTTAAGAATGAAATTGTATATTTATTATATAATGGAGATTAACTCATATATTAGGCTTAAATTTGTATTGATTTTTGATAAACTATATTTCTCTAGTTGCAAATTTCCTTCTTTGCACATTGTTTATATGAAGTCAAACATATTAACATCAAAAAATAAAAATTAAGTTGCATATTTGATTGCATAAGCAAACATGGCTTTTGTACGTGGGTGCTTTTAAATCACATGATATAATTTCATCCCCTGAATTCAAGGTTGGAATTATTGTTTGGAAGATAAAAATTTTTAAGTAAACTATATATTACACTATTTTAAACCAATTCTATGGATCGCATACAGAAACTTTATATGGAATATATATTGTTATACATCACACAAATATTTTACTGTAAAATACAGTACAAATGTTATCTAAAATACTGTACAGATATAGCATATACAAAAGTTGTATAAAACGGCTCCAATGAGATCAACCAGTTACGCAATACTTTGGAAGGTATTTTTTCATAATATACTTGAATTCATTTTGGAACAGTTCTCTAATGTCTTTCCTCACATTCCCTTGTAAAGGTCCTCTGTTCTTAGTGAAATCTTCTACTTTGTTTCTCACCGCTAGTACCTTCTAAATTAGTGATTTTCAAACTTTTTTTGTGACGGCACACTTTTAACGATTTCTAAATTTGGTGGCACTCAACTATATAAGTTTAGAAGTTCTTTACTTATTTATAACGCATTGTGTGAAATAATTTATGAGAATATAAAATAAAATAATATACGTACGCCAAAAGTATCAATACGTTTATTAAGGGATTAATTACGATGTTATAATGAGGAAACTTTTAATGAGAAATTTTAGTCTGATGTGTTATGATAATTTTATTTATATTTGTTTGTAAAAGTGACCTGCACAAAAACGCTATTCTCATATCGTCTTCTACATTTAAGTATCAATCTTCTTTTCGTTTTTGTGTTGGTTAATATTCAAAATTGAAATTCACACAAATACGATGCAGAATATTGTTATTGTACATACTGGGAACACTTGAAATTTCTTCATGTGAAGCAAATATTTCCTTTTATGAAAATCACAGTTATCAAAGATAAAAGCAGTTTGTAACTGTAAAAATATTATATACGTAACTGTAAAATAAGTTATCTTTTAGTGTGTACTTTTCTTGATTTAAACAAAATTTACAGGTAATAAAAATGGATTATACTTTTCAATGTATACATTTCTAAAATGTGGCCGCACACAAAAGTGCTGCTGCTCAATAGTTGAAAGTTGCGGTTCTATCTTGCGGTTCTTTCAAACACTAAAGACCGCTTTTATCTGTTTAATTTTGTTTCCAGCAATTTGCTTACCCAGATAACCAACAAATGGAAAAAATACAGTTTAAGTTTGCTTCAACATCATGTGTAGCTATAACTAGAATTGTTAAATTATTTTATGTGTAGGTCGTCAAATATTCATCATCCAGTTTTCTTGCATTCAACTGAAAGAAATTTTGATACAGATGTAAAGTCTGATTCTTTTTTATCAAAAAGTTTTACAAATTATTTTATAATGTCCAGCTTGATGTAAAAGGGAAAAAAAACTGATTTTGTTTTGGCAACTAAGAAGTCCTTAATATTTTTTTCTCTAAATTCAATTTTTTTTTACCCTTGTTTACTATACCAGTGGTATATTTTCTCTGTAATCACATAGGCACGAGAAACCAAACAAGGACATTCGGTGAGATGAATTGTTTTTAAAAATACTTCTTTGGCTTCTAAGAAGCTAATCGCGTTTAAAAATTCTAGAATTATCGAAGGCTTGGTAAAAAGATAATTTTTTAAGAAAAATTGCACTTAACTGGAGTTTAAAATCCAATAATTCGACGTGTAAATTGTTAAACCTAAAATTATGACAGAAAAGAATTTAAGTACTGAATTCCTCTTAAAATAATTTTAATGTATATATAAGTGTTTTAATTGGAGTAAAATATTCAATCATGTGTATTGAATTTCTTTTTTGTTCAATTTTCCTGTAAATATGGCCTTAAAATCCATTGATAATGAATTTCTTTTTGCAACTGTTTTTTTGGAAATCCAAAATACTAATTTTTAAAACACTCAAATTGTTAGGAGATAGAAGATGTTTTTCCTGTATAAAAGTGAAAAAAGTGTGTTTGAACCCGTATAAGTTAACGTATAAAATAGAGCTAATGGCGGAAACATACTTTTAGGTTCAGATTCTGTGTGCAAATATAATAAGAAAATTTTCATTGTATATAAAATTCCAGAACCAAAAAAATATTTCAGTTGTAAACCTTAGTAATTTTTTACAAAACTTTCTATTAGATTCGCTAGAATTAAAATGAAAAATGAAATAGAGTTGAGGTCATTCACCTTTTAGGTGAATGACCTTAACTATTGTTTTCTTACTTTCTTTTATCTTAAAATAATGTTTGACATTTGATTATCGTTCTGAATCTTTTTCAAATTACTTCACTTAAAAAAATTGTTTTCTAGCCACAATGAGATAAACACGTGAATATACTGGACGAAAGCGTATTTTTACCTACTCTTTATTAAAAAATTTGATTTTTAGTACGGTTCACTGAAAGAGTGAAACATTTCATTAAAAAAATGATCCTCGAAAAGTGTATGAATTGAACTTATTGAATTACAATTAATTTAACGAAAAAGAATTTAACAAATTTGAATTTTGAATAAATTCTGAGTACAATGTTATGAAAAATTGCAAATAATATCTATATAGTTTTCCTAATTGATGCTACGCAATTAATTTTTTTAAAAGTCAATTTTTCTTCTATAGTAATTTAATTAGATGAATTATTTAATGAATATAATTAATTAAATTAATTCTCCGAAGATTTAATAAAATTATCTAACAATAAATTAATTATTTTAGATTGAGTATCCAAATATTTTTGTTTGCAGATCGTTCTCTTATGACTCACTTAATAGAAGCAAATTGAACATTTTGTTTTAATGCAAAAAAGTAACTGTTACAATTTTCATTTTTTTTTTAATTGTCAAAATGTTTTCCATAGTTAATGTTTAAAAAATAAATTTCAGTACTTAAATTCATAAATTTTCGCAGCATTCCCACTTTTTGAAAATAAAAGGCAATAAATTATGGAATAATTATCACATATGCTAAATAAACAAATAGGCTTAGAAGAAAGCACAAATAGAAAACTTTGATCTAAAATATTAAATGCATTTAAAATTGCTTGTATGAAGACTCACTTATATGCACCATTGTGTCCATTAAAATTGCTCCTCTAAAAAGTAGATCACCACGTGCATGAAAATTGCAAAACAGAAGATAATACAATAGACAAATGAGTAGCTGTTCAATTTATTCATGCGAAGTTGGTGTCCTTATTGGTTTCAACAATTTCTATCAACGAAGAAACTTTGCAGAAGATTTTTTAAGGGAGAAATTGTTTTTCAGTATGGCCTTAAGTTATACCTTGAAAGCTGCGAAATAATTAACATCACTTTCTTGAGATCAAGTTCAATCATATCAGTTTTCAATGTATCCCTCGGCAGAACTGGTATTCACTGTGATCTTGATCTGATGAAATTATGCTGTATAGTATAGTTACGGAATAACTAAAAATTATTAGATTTTCGATAGTATTACTGAATTTTGTCTTTCAAGAAGATATTTCAATTATGTTCAGCCATTTCCTTGTATGACAAAGAAGGGTGAAATTTCCAAAGATCACCATGACCATTGAGAATGTAGAATTGAGATCAAATTCAGGATTTTCGAATTTGAAGAGAGCAGTCACACTAATTTTCCACGTTCGGTACATTATAAGTTTATATCGTTTACAAGAGGGGAATTATAAATTATCGTTTCGATCGTAATAGTTACCTATAATAATTCACTTGTTGAATCCCACTCTTCCTTTTTCAAGGTTATTTACATCACTGCGATCTTAAACCTATGACTATATTTTTAAATCGTGAAAGAAATAACAGGAGGTGTGATAAATGTTAGGCACATTTAAATATTGAAGAATGACGTCATCACGCTAGCCAAACTTTTCATAAAATCCGATAGTTTTATTTTGTATTCTTCAACAGGATCTAAACAGCCACTCTTTTTCCTGGAATTTTTGGCAACGCTATCCGCTTTGTGTAAATAGAAGTTCATAGCTTCGTATATACAAATGAGTTGATAATTTTATGATATCTAAAAAATAATCCAATTATTTCGAAATAACAACATCTGCATTTTTATTAACAAATACTGTATTTTAAGGAAGTAAAGTTAAAGTAAAATTTCTTCTATTTTACGATGCAAATTGGAAATATCTTAAATTTGAAAAACCATTTTAGTTTTATTTTAAAAAAAATCAAGAAGATAATTTTTAAAATTTTATCTGAGATATTGTACATAGGTGATGCTTAAAATTGCTACATTATACAGGAGTCATGAAATAAATACCAAATAGTCGCTAAAGATACTGTATACAGTGATATACGAAAAATCAGCATTATTCTGCACCACATTCAAAGTAGTTGAAAGACAGGCCTGTCATATTTTGCATAATCATTTAGGAGATCACTCATTCGTAAACACAAAGGACTCAAAGAATGAACAACATAAAAGTGTATATATTATATAAAAAGAGAAAAATATTGCCTCTATTATTCCCAAATTATTAAATTTACCTGACTCTGAAATTTTAAGAATTGAATTCTTTGTACCTTTTTATTGCTGCTTTTTATTGGAACTTTTAAGTTTTGGAAGACTTGTATATTGAACACCGTTATAGAATGATCATTGGTAGTTAAGACATGTTGCGCTAGTTGGTTGAGAGATTAAAATTCCAGGTCAAATTAAATAAATATGCCAAGTACTTAAGATTGTAAGCAAAACTATAATAACTAAACACTGTGGTGTGACAGAGCTTATCGGAAGGCCAAAGCCTACATCTGTTTTCTGCTTTCAGTTCTCTGTTTTCAGTGCCCATATCTGTCTCCTTGACGAAGGATTCTGGAGTGCAAAGCATTTGTTCCCGTTAGATAGTCAGTCTAAAGCAAATCTCCCAGTGTTTAGTTCCCAAGCATGCTTGGTACTCAGTTTTAACTACCCACTGCAGGATTGAAAAATTGAGACGACCCCTCCCAGCCCGAGGATAGATCTCCGGATTTTTGCATTGGGAGAGTTAAACGCTAAGATTACGCCACCGAGCTTCCATACTTAAAAATTTCTTCAGAAATAATACAGAGCTAGAGACTGTCCACAAAGAAATACTTCTTTGACTTCTTTGCCTATTTAACCCTTCTTTGCATAATGGTGGAAATTTCCATCATAATCTGTAATGCCCAAAAATTATATAATAGAACAAGTTCACTTTAAGTTGATCGTGTTTGAATACCTTTTTAATGTCCATTGCATAAAAAGAAACATAGCTGTCAAAAATAAACAAGTGTCATTATCAGTGAAACGAGCTTAAAGTTGTCTCATTCCGCTGTTTGTTGTAGTTGCAATAAACGTAGGATTTCGTTTATAATTTTGTTTTATTATATTAGAGTTTCTATTGCTAAAAAATTGAAAATGAGTGAAAGAAAGGTTTGTAACACGTGTTTCTGTTATTTTCTTCTTTTATTTCTATTTAGTACTAAGCTAATGATCTAACTTTGGATGATGATGGAAATTTTTAGCATATTGTTTTTTGCTAAATTTAAACTATAAATATATACTAAGATTTTTTTAACCATTTTTCCTTTAATTTTGAACATGAATTATATCAACTTGATTTATTTCACCAATAAAGAAAAAATCATGCAAAGAAGGGTTAAAAAAAGAAAATAAAACGTATAGTGGAGAAGTTACAGTGATAATAAATACAGTATTGGCAGACCACATTATGTACTGAAATGAATCCATGTATCCTTACGTGAAAGCATCAAGGTAAATACAAATACTACGGTCTTGCCTTTTGCATTAGCATATGAGACTAATGCACTGGACATTATATTATATAGTGACTTCTTGCAGCACTGGCATTTCTTATATTCGACAATACGGATTGCACTAATTGTATTTCAAACGAGTTAAGACCATTATTCAATTAACATTTCAATTAAAATGATAGTTCCAAATGTCATATCAGACACTGAATCTTTAAACGTTATAATTTTTCCCAAACTGCTCTATCCTTCCTCGATACATATGATATCGACTTTTTGATATGAATTTTTCTGATACCCCTCTTGCTTTTGAATTCCTGATATCTCTCCTGCTTCTTTTCCTTGTATTGAAAGTATCATTGGTGGAGATGGAGAAACTTCCATATTCAACCACTTGGACATTCTCCTCCATGTCGTATTGAATGAAGTATAACTTTTTACCATCAAGAACAATTTTAATCATTAGTAAATTATGACCTCGCTTAATAACGGAATAGGCAACATCATGAGCACCACGTATTTTAAAAATTTAACTTCTTTCTATCGTGTTTCAGAGTATGAACAATAAGTGCGAATATCTGTTTGCCTTCTGTAACTGGAGTTGAATTTTTAATGGTTATCAGCGTTAATATTTCATTTACAATTGTGCATAATTTATATAGGGGTTTGAAAAAGTTATTTTTTATTTCAAAATTCTCTTGTAATATTGGTTTGGGGAAAAAGAAATCCATTATTTTTGAGTGAACTTTATGTTAATTCTTTCGATTCACTTTGTAAAAAGGTTTTAAACTGTTTTAAAGTTGATTTTTAGGTTTTGAGCACTGTTACCACTACTAACAAACTGTCCTCTTCGATAGTGTTTGATAATTTATTAAAATTTCGATGATGATGCCCCCATCCGAAGTACATCCTTAACATCAAAACTACCTGAACTGATTTGCGAAACTAAAATTGCACGTAACTGACAGTTACAGAATTAGAACCACAAATACCATTGACGATTTTAGCCACCTGGTTTACATTTTCACCCTTATAAAAGAAAAATTGTAAAATGTCTCGAATACTCCGTTTGCAGTATTCAATTTTTAGCCATTGTGATTCCCAACTGAATGTATCCAACAAAAACACATTGAGAAAATTTTCGTGTAAAATGACACCTTTTAAATGAGCATAAATCTGAAATTGTTCAATCGATACCTCACGAGATATTGATCACAATAGATGTCTACCGAAAACATTATGGGTTACCTTTTCCCCACACTAATATTAATAACATTTTTATTTTATTTTTTTTTTTTGAGATCTTACAATAACGTTTTTAACGTTTTAAAAATCATGTGTGACTTAACAGCACTTGTAAACTAAAATAATATTTAAACATACGCAAATATTTAGGTTATCTATAAGTTTATATGTTATACATATGAATGTTATATATATAAGTATACATATAAATGTTATAGATAAGTATAACATATAAAAGGTATTTAAATTACTTAATACTTATTTAATACAAGTAAAAAATACAGGTTCTTAATACAGATACTTAAATACAGATAAAATTTGATTTTTAAAAACTATTTGCTATAGTTCCTCGATATAAATCCTTGCTTAGTTCTGACTTCGAAAGTATAGTGGTTGTAAGAGTAGCTCTCTGATCTTCAGTTGAGCAATTCGTGTGTTTGAATCTTATCATGGGTATGAATCCTTCAAGAACTCAAAATCCGCATTAAATTTTATTTTCCGGCCAAACAGTAAGAGCACGTGAAAAGCAATACTTGAATTTTCACCTTTATCAAAGAAAAACTGTAAAATATACCAAGTTTTTCCTTCGTTGACTTCTATTTTTAACACCCTGTTACTCACAAATGAATAGACAAAACACAAAATAATAAAAAGGTTTCTTAGTGCCTTTCTAACGAGTATAAATCCGAAATCAGTGGATTGATATTTTACAAGATATCGATCACAATAACCAGCTACCTTAAAAATAATGGATTTTTTTTTCCGAAACTTAACAAATAAATAAAAATTATGATCCTACCGTATGTAATGATATAAAGTAGAGTAGTAGAAATATTTATGACCTGAGCTTATATTCGCTTGTTGATCTTTTGAAATTCATGCATTTACATATATATATTCATATTATTATTATACATATGTTCGTAGATATTAGTAATTTAATTGTAATGTTCTTTTGACATTTATGTATATTAACTCATGCATGCTCTTTGTTTCAAATACAAATCAATATTCTGATTTTACAGATGTTGTTTATTGGTGCAAATTCATCACATCTTACACGTACATACAGGTATTCAGGAGGTTAACAGAAAAGAGATTCGATTTGCAAGACATATATGTCGATCACGATCCAGTGAAATGTGGATTTATTTCAGCTCCAAAAGAGAAAGTGTTCGACTCACCTCTTGAAGAAAATGAACTCTTCTCGGTAGGTTGACTTGTTTCATATGAACTCTTTCTTTACTTCCTGTTATTTTATATATTTTTTAACTCATATGTTTGAAGAGTGTATTAGAAACAGGATCATATTTACATAGTAAAAAATTGCTCTAACGTAAACTGTTAAAAATTGAATAAATATCTGTTACTAATCATTATTGAAAGTTTTGGAAATATCCATTTGATCTGTTCAAATCCTTGATGGCATCTACAGTAAAATTCAATTCAGTTAAAATATTAATTCAAAGAATATTATTTATATAAAATGCAAAGAATAAAATTTACTTTTAATTGAGAATCAAATTTAAATCAAGTTTAAGGAAATTTTATATATTTGTTATAAAAAATATTAAATTTAATATATTTGTTATATATTTTGATTCAAAAAAATAGAATCTGATATTCTCTTTTAAGGTGAAAAAGATAAGAATGTTTAAGAACATTTTTTTACATTTTCACAAATATTTCCTTAAATGGGTTTTTCGAATGTCTGTGAGACAAAATTCTTGATCTGATATTTAGATATAGGACTGAATTATCGTCAGGAAAGAAACAGACGACTGGAAAAAAAATAGGGTGATGTGGAGAAACTTCTTAGTTCTTCCCATTGTATGTATAGTTGCCTTTAGGATTCAAACCCTTTCGTTTGAAAAACTGAATCTAAGACCAAGTCTATGGAGAGATAGCAATAAAGTTGAAAGATATTACGTTACAAACATTTATTCAGTATTGCTTGTACATTTTAAGAATTACCATTTATTATTTGTTATGTATAATTATTGGTCACACACACATTGCTTCCAGCAGGAAACGTGTATATAACTTGTGGTAAAAAATTGCAATTAGGAAAAGTAACTATTTTTAACTATATTTACTATATTTTAAAGGTATTTACTATTTATAGCTATAGTTACTATATATATATTTTAAAAGCGCTGTTTTGAGTTTCTCAAATGTAGATAAGCTAATTACGAATTAAATGAGATTTGGTATGCCAAAGTATTGCCTTTAATTCTGCAGTTATTAGATATTGATTTTAGTTATTGGGATATTAAAACTATTGGAAAATTTATTAGAATGTATTAAAGTTATTGGAAAATTTTAATAGGAATTATTGAGAAAACCGAAAGCACATTCAGGGCAAAAACAATGTTTTCGGAAAAAGAATAGCAAAAACATACACACACACGCGCGAGCGCATCATTATATTTTTTAAAAAAATATATTAGAACTCTAGAAGAATAATTATGATGCCATCTAGGTTTTTTTTCTAATTCTGATCGTAATTGATTATTTTTAAGGGAACAGAACCACATGCTTATATTTTAGAAGCGAGCAGAATTCCACAACAGTAAACATCGCAGCGAAAACAACTTTACCTAGAGTTCAAATTAACGCTTAATTATGAGTGAAAGAAATTAAATGTATTGAGACAAGTATATTTTCCTCGGTGTGAGATCATTGCAAAAGGCAACACAAAATGTGTGTGGATGTAAACTCACTTTAATCTTAATATACCTTAAGGTCCATCCCAAACAATCGAGTGTTTCAATGTGGAGAGACGATGGAAACATTAAAAAAAATTGAATTTTAAACTTTTCTATAGTGAAAGGAAAGTTTTGAAAACTTATTGTTAAACCGCATTTCAAACGTACAACAGCTTTTTTTTTCTGAAACTTCAAAGTTTATCTTATTTTGAAAATATTATATTAAAACCCTTTTAAACTGAAAAACTTTATTTAATGTTTCAAAATTAAATATGGCTTATGTCATAAGTCAGCCAGACAAAAATCCTGAGGTCAATTTATTATTTTCTTTCGATGAAGTTGTTCGAAATTTAATACCGGACAAAATTTCAATCAACAGGCAGAAATTCATTCATATGGATTATTGTGAAAAATATCTCCAAATTTAAAGTATTTCTATTTTCATTGCACATTCCAAAATCTTTCCCTTGAGATAATTATTTGAAAATATATTCATGAAATTATTAAATTTTAGAAACTTAAACAATTTTTTTTTTAGATTTTATACTGCATTTATATTCAGTTAGTAAGTGTATGTGTATTCAAACACTCACACAAAATTTTTTATAATAATTTATTAATTTTGTTATAATTAATTAATAGTATTTCTCACTTATTTTTATTCTTCATGTATTTAATTTTTAAAAAATTAAATTCTTGATTTGAACATCCAGTTATGTAAATATTATGTTTTGTTTACTAAATCTTAAAAGTGATAAATGATATTTCTTTTCAATCGTACAAATTCTCTTTTGATGTGCTTGATCCATTTGGGAAATGGTTTAAATAACAAATGCCGTAAAGGAAATTGAAAGGCAAATTACAGTATATACTAAAAAACAAATGACAAAAAAAAAAAAAAAAAAAAAAAAAATTTAAAGTAGCAAAATTTAGAATATTTTGAAATCTATAAATATCATCTTTAAAATTTTTATGAGATAGTTTGTAAATTTTGTAATTAATTTAATTATAGTGGAAATGCCTGCAATTTTATATTTGTGACTATTAAAAATTAATTTGATCTATGCTTTATTACTTTTATATTAACATTCAAATTTAAATCAATTATATTTGAAATAAATTATAATTCAAAATAGTATACAGTATAAACTTTTAAAATGGGTAATGTGCTACTCGCCTCTGTGACTTGGTTCACAGGTGCCCACAAGTAACGATAAATGAGTAGCAATTTCCAGCCTTGTTCTAGTAAAGAATTAGTCACCCAGTGCCCACCATTAGAAATAATTAAATAAATGAAATTTTTATTAATACTTTATGCACAATTTTAACAAATTAACTTCCATTAACTTTTTCAAATAAATACTTTTTTTATAGAGGACAGATGAAATATTTTTCTATGGAGTAAACTCTAAATCGGAATGTTTGATAACTAGGATAGCCAGAAGTACCAATCACGAGGCTGAAGCATGGATTTACCTGAAGCTAAGCAATGGCAAAGAGTACCAATTAAGAGAGACATCAGGCTACCAGCAATCTGGCAGCGAAAGGAAAACATTCACCTGTGGGGATCTCCAAATGAATTACATATTGCCGATGAGGACGTGGAGAATATTTTTCAATGGGTTATTAAAGTATATAAATCTGCAACATTTTTTAAATCATAAACATCTTTTAAAAATTGTAAAAAGATTACGCCACATAAAAAACTCGAAAGATATTAGACTTTTTATCTAATATATAGCTCAAAGCTTCATATATATATATATATATATATATATATATATATATATATATAT
>JAPDSC010153253.1:6919-38890 GCA_026290005.1 Latrodectus geometricus
ATATATATAATGAATTGTTGTTATTAATAATAAATGTGAAATATAATTACAAGCTGTAGTTAAATATATCAAATTACATATTTGTAATATATCGTCTCTTTATCTCCAAGAAAGTATGTAATGCTATGACTACCTAAATCATTTCCAATATTACACTATGCATCTTTAATATGACCATAGTTTACAAAATGCAAATAATATTTAAATACAAGTGAATAAATGTGAAATGCGAATAAAATTTAAATATGCTGAGAACGCATTTTTTGTAAGTATTAAAGATCTTACTAAATGATTTTGAATTGTAACAATGGGATAATATTAATTCTAGGTTTTGATTTTTTAAAATATTTATTTAAAAAATTTGGTTTAGTTTTAATATTGTATAGAGTATAGTCATCGCATATTGGATGTATATTCGCCATTTAAAATTTATGAATATTTGATCATATTATGTCTTCGAAATGGTGGAAACACTGAAAAGTACAAATATCTAGTCATTGTACATGCATTTAGACATTTGAAAATCATCCTTTGTTCAACGATGAGTGGAATCAAACTACAGACTTTTCATTCCAAAAGTTTACTTTTACTACTAGATCATATTGATCTGTATGTTTGATTTTGACTCATTAATTTGTAGATACTCTTAGAGATGAAGTTTATTGTAAAGCATTGCACCTTTCGAGAGGCTATTTTATATATGTGGTATTTTTATGGTTAGTGGTTCTTGCATCACAACGTAGGATGTCTGGGGCTTTTAGCTCTTACGTTGACATATATGAATGCTTTTAGTAGAAATACAATACTCACCTCAAATTATTCAACCACGGCTGAGATTAAATGTAAGATCTTCCAATATGTAATCTTTCTATCTCTAAGATGCAGAAAACTTTTATAATTTCTTTCTAAATTTAGTTTTTGTTTAATAATGATAATTTAAAGACACAAATATTCTACATTTCATTATGAAACAAAACAAGGAAAATTTTAAGCCATAAATGAGTATCGAACTAATGATTAGTGTAAATTAACACTGGAATATTTATCACTCAACTATCGGTTTGGCTATTGTACCATTGGAGAAATAAAAATATTATTAATGAATAGTTATCGTTAACAGAAATGGTTTCTTGGTTTAATAATGTATTTATATTAATGTTTTGTGTGTGTGTGTGTGAATTCGCAATAATAACATTTTTGGAGTCTAGTAATCAAACTAAGGAAATTTCATGTGAATTCATGTGTATCTTGTTTATTGAGGCTTCGGAATCCATCAGTCTGAAGGAGCCAATTTCAGGAAATAATCTTTCGGAACTGAAAATTCCAACTCTTTTCGAAACTTTCCGGAAATACAAGAAATGGATGTTTTGCATTTACACTTTCTTTAAAATGCTTCATTTGCATGAGTGCTTCTCATGTTTTCCCAGTACACTTGTATATTTCTCTATATAAATAAAAATTATCGAAGGTTACAATGACTAAAAGTATTAATATTATACAATGTCATCGCAAATATTTGAACTACAGAATACGCAGGTAACCGTAATTCCAATATAATAACTCATCACTCATGTCATCTAAATATCATTCGTTAATAAATTAAATAGTTTAATTTTAGTTTCGATAGACCAACACACTATGCTGTGACACTAGTTTTTAATTAATTAATGCATACAGTCATAGTTAATATGATAATTTATGGCTTAATCAATAAACATTAATTAAATTTTATAGCAATGCGAAAATATTAAACTCTCTTACCGTTCATATTTGCATATTTTGAAATAGCAATGAAGATATTTTCTCTTGCTTTTCTCCTCGTTCTCATTTAAAAAAAAAGGAATATTAAAAGTTGTTTCAAGTGTTTTATGTTTTCAATTTTAATTAGTTTTATAAAACTTTAATTACTTTGTGTATTTAAATACGAAAAAATAGGTAACTGCCATCTCTTTTAATAAGCTGGTAATAATTAAAAACTTTAAAGTTACGAAGGAAGTTTTTAAAATTTGTATTGAAGTGTGCAGTTTTACCGTATGCATTATTCATTAGTTCCTTCACTTGAAAAGTTTTCTACTACTAAAAATCTTTAAGTATGGTACCTTATAATTATTGAATAAACATGCAGCGTTATATTTTTACTTATATTTTTAAATGGCCAGCATCATAAAAATGGAGTCTCGTAGAATATAAATATGTAGATATATAATACATTTTTAATAAAGGTTACGCAGTCATGCAAATTTTTAGAAGGACTATTATTCATCATGGCGTACTGATTTTTTTATTTTAAATTTTTTATGATTCTGTGTTCTAGAATTATAGTTAAAACTTACTTCAGAATTGTTTTATGTGGAAAAAGTCGTTATTTGATTAATTAATTAATTTCAGTTAATTAATTAGGTATAAAAAGTGATTTAAATAATTATTTTATGATTAGGAAGTTCTTTATTATTTACACAAGTAACTGTACCAGTAGTCGAATGATTAGCATTTTGTCATCAGTTTAACAGGTCACTTGTTCGAATCCCATTTTTTGCTTGAAGTTTGTAGTGGTTTGAAATCCACTTTAACACGTAAGTCTTGGTTTAATTAACTCTAATGGGTAAGCAATGACCGTTGAGTGACCAACAAGCATAATTATTCTTTTAGTATCTGTGCCTGTGACGAAAGATACGAGAACTAAATATTTAGTTTTGAGTAAAGAATGAAAATGCAGGTTTCATAATAAATTGATGTTTGTGTTGTTTTCTTTACTAGTAACGGTGTTATAAAGATATTTAAATAAAAATTATGGAGCTACGAAACGTGTCTATTTTGTTTTCGACTCTTGATTGGTTTCGCTAGATAGGATACATCATTACATATGACTAATCGTAGTGGAAATATGCAATTGGCAAAACTTGATTTTCCGATGCGCCGCGTCATTGTTTACAACTAAAGATTAATTAATCTGGAATTCTCTCTATTTAAAGAGAATTCGGAAACTTTATATGCTTTCACGTCCAAAATTTGTGTAGATATCAAGTAATCTCGAGCTCAACACAATGCTAACAGTAAGACCATTCTATATATTCGTAATGCATTATAAATCTCAAACATTTTAAACTGACATATGATATTGAAGGGAAAAAATTATTAAAAATAATTTCCATTTTGAAAGAAAAAAGTTATTTAGAATATTAAATATGATTTTTTGATTTTTTTAGAAGTTGAGTTTAAGAAAACTGGAAGGTTTATTTGGCAAAACTCTCAAAGCTATGACTTTTTTTGTGTCACATTTGTAAATTCATAAGAACTAAGTTTATGAATTCTTCTATGAAAAATGACCATTTTCTTCGCTCAATAGAGCGTAATTTAAAACCTTTTGATCATTTTCCACATTGACTCTAAAATATGTGTTAGTATTCAAGGAAATAAGTTTAGAAGAAGATTTCCGTTAAGTTTCATTTCAAAGACAATTGTTTAACACATTGGGAAAGACAAATTAGACGTGATAACTTAAACCACACACCGCAGGACTTTAGAAACATAGTGAAGCCTAAGACTTCTTAAAGTAGCGCGCGAGTTCAATATCAGTCATCACCGAATAACTGCGAAATGGGAGAGAAAACATCATGTAAATGTTTCCTA
The DNA here is from genome assembly GCA_026290005.1 of Latrodectus geometricus. Lineage (NCBI taxonomy): Eukaryota > Metazoa > Arthropoda > Arachnida > Araneae > Theridiidae > Latrodectus > Latrodectus geometricus. The sequence continues at coordinate 10,550 of JAPDSC010153253.1, forward strand.
TGTTTTTGTATTCTTTCGATCATGAAAAAGTGGAGTGATAAGTGGAAAAGTGAAGTGAGTTACTTTAAATTATTAAAGTATAAAATTTGATAATTTTTTTTATATTTAACATTGAATGTAAAACTTGGGCAACATTGATTTACAGCAGACTCAAAATAAGTTACAATTAAAAAATCAAATTAGCGAAGGTGAGCTCAGGAATTTTTAAAATATGAAATATTATCATATTTCACATGGTAGCTTTTTGGAACTTTTAGAAATCCTGTTCTCAAAAAAATTGATTTCCTTTTATGATTTAGCAGGCATGAAAGTGACAGACGTTTTTATGAAATTACTTATAAAATTTATATCAGTATGAAGCAAGATTAATTATATATGAATATGCAACAACTGATTGTGACAAGATTGGATACATTTTTATCATACAAACAGTAATATGCAGCAATTAGGCATTGGCGTGATTGCGTAGATTTGGTATTTCTATTGAGTGTGAAGTATTATTCATATAACAAATAGCTTATGTATAGTTTTTATGACTATATTTGCATGATTATATATATTGAGTTATTTCGCTTTCATCTTGTTTTTTACCATTTTTACCTTGCTTATAATTGATATTTATCCATTTGGTTGAGCAATTGATGGATACTGATATTGCGAACGCACAACGTTCAATATAAATATTAACATAAAAGGAATTTTTATTTTTTTCACATTTCTAGTTGTTTAATGATACACTTTTTAACATGTATTTCACAAAATCTAAATCATTAATTTAATAATTAAAAAAAAGAAAAATATTCCGGTTGGCATTGTAATATCATATATTGGCGAAAGTATTTAACGCCGAAATTTATCTTCTCTCAAAAATCATCTAATGAAAAGTTTGATGTTTAAATAAAATAAGAATGCTTTATAAGTTTGAATTATTTTGTTACCATGGTCCTCAAGCATCATAAGTTAAGCTGGAACATTGTCCTTTGTGTTATTTCATGGTACATTCACATTTAATATACAATTATCTTTTTAAAACATTAACATTTCATACATTAAGTTCCAAATTTTAACTAAAACTCTAGCATATAAGTTTATAATGTAAATAAATTAAAAACATTATGTTTAATAAAAATTAAGAAAGTTTAAAATTCCACAAAGAAATGACATCAGTATAACATGTCATTTCTAAGCAGATTGAGCAGTTATACAATACTTTTTGCAAACAACCTTCTTGTTAACCTGCTGAAAAATTTCAACTTGGTTCAGTAATATTGTTTTTAGAAACTATGTATAAGAAAGTAGATGATATTTACATTTCTATTGCTACCTTTAAATCATTTTACATCTGGTTCAATAAATTTATTCATTACAAGCGAATCATTTAGTTTAAGATCTAGTAGAGATAAAATTGTACTTGCATTTCGGAAATACTGCCAGATAATGAGCGGAAAAAATAAATATTAAATTAGTCCATTAATTATTCATTAATTTAGGATCATAACGTACGTTAGAAGTATTTTTAAATACATTTTTGTATGCGGTATAACGAAATGCACCAAAATCCAAATAATTAAAAAAAATTTCTTCTGACTGCAACTACAGTTTAAATGTAAAAGTATGAATCCTGTGATTTGATGTATAAAAACCGATTAATCACAAAACACATTTTAAGACATAATTTAGTTATAAATTGAAAAAAGAATTATTAATGTAATTTGAAAAGAAGCAAAGCTTTGATTAGGTACTCTTTTTATATGTCTTAGCGAAATTAGCAGAAAGTCAAAGAATTTATAAGTTTCCGCTTAAACATAAAGCTCAAGAGTTGAATACTTGACAGTAGAGACGTTACAAAATAACTCAGTAAACAATCTCTCAAAACAATGATTTGTATCAAGAAATCACGTCTCAAGAATAATATCTGCTAAAAATTAATAATATTTTTCAAGTTTGAAAATTTCTTTATTCATAAAGCCATTAAACACTGAATTCATGATTCTTTTCATGAGTATTTGAATGTACTTTTGAGCAGTGACTCATTGGGAAAGATGAAAACGCATTCGATGAAGTGAAGAAAAAATGTTTTTTCATAAATCCAAAAAATATTTGTAAATATAGTTAATTCTTTAATAAATTACATTGTGTCACAAGAAAATGAATAGAGAAAGAAATCAGTATTAATTATGTTTGAAATTAATTACAAACTCTGTAATCGAAATTTCTAAAGGATGATAAAAAATTAGTTTTATTTTGAACTTTTGAACATATATATATATATATATATATATATATATATATATATATATATATATATATATATATATATATATATATATATATATATATATATATATTATAAGTTTAATAATTTACAAAGTAATATATAAGTATAGTACAATGGAAAATTAAACTTTTCGTTTTTAGAATCCTTTTAAACTTCATTGTTTGGGAGAAGTTTCTCTACTTTATCTTACATAAACTATTCTATAAAAACAATTTGACTTTTAAATGAATTTTTAAACTAATTTTATACTTCCCTTTAAACTGCCATTTTAATTAGCAAGGTCCTTATCCTTACAAAGCTTCATGAAATAATAAAATTTAGCACCATTTATTTTCAATAGCACTACAGATTTAAATATTTACGGAAAAAGTTTTCCTGGACCAGCGATTGAGAAAAAACAATATTAATCATGATATGTTAGGATAAATTTTAAATTATTCTTATCAATTCGATGCTTGTCAAAAAGAGTTTTGGATAGAAAATATGTTTTGATTAAGTTATTCAAGCAAGTATTTAGCTTCATACAGTTCAAAGAAATAAATTTACTCAGAAAAGAATATTAACAAACGAATATCTTCAGATAAAATCATTTTTCCGGTATTGTCAAGGAAAACGATAACTTATCAAGATGTCGGAGTTTCGAATAATCTTTTGTTACGATGACTTTCCACTTGGTTAGTAATTGAGAATTTTAACTCTGTTGGTTCTTTTTAGGCGTCATGAACAGGAAACACCCTGTTTATCCCACAGTTCCTTTTCTCTGAAGGAATATTTTTTGGGAGAGGAATCTTTTTATTTAATTATTGAACGTGAAGCAGAAATTATTTCTTTTAGTTGTTCCTCGGTATTCTCCTATATATTATTTTTGATAATTCAAGAAATGTTGGAAATGCCAAATGTAAAATATAGCAGTTCATTCCATCAATTAAAAATTATTTTTTGCAGTATTAAAATTATTAATTGCATTGTATTTTATCAATTAAAACTTAACGGAAAGTATTTACTTTCTTAAAGTGAATTTTATATAAGCAGTGAAATTTTGATTATTAATTATAGAACAAAATTGGGAAATTCTATAATTACAAATATTGCAGTATTGAATAAAACTAATTAAAATGTTTCTTAAAAGATTATAGATATTCATATTTTGCCATATAATTTAATATAATTTATCATTTTTTGTTTTAATAAATACACTCAATATAATAAGTGTTATACAAATAGATAAATGTCTTATATAATGATTAAAACTAAAACTGATGTATTTAATTAAGTATAATAGATTAACTGCAACTGAACTATGAAAATTTCATTTTAGACATTTTTAATTTAGCACAGGATATTAAGGTTAAAATTATAACAAATTATTATAGTCTGCGTTTAACACAAGTTCCTAAAAATAATAATTTATTCTAAAGAAAGGGAAGTTAAATTAACTAATTTTATGATATTTTTCAAGCAGTTTGACTCACGACAGAATTTTGGGCTAGTTGCAGAGGATAAAATTATATTTTTGAAAATATTTTCAGTTTTCATTAATATTATATATAAGTATTCAAGAAAAGAAATTGTTGTAAATTGTATCCCATGCTGATATTTTGATATAAATCAATATTTTGTTTTTTCTAACAGAAGTCATTGGGTGACAATTTCTTCATCACAACAAGACCAGAAATTACTACCCACCACAAATACATTTATAGAATAGTCCACGTTTATTCAACATCTGAGAAGAAAATACAAGGAAACATACACATAGAGGAAGAGAGAAAAAGAACATCCATGCCTAAAACCGGGATTTGAACCTGGAAACAACTTCTAATGAGTCAGGAATGCTAACTACATCGAACATCTAGTTATTGTTTCAAAGCAAATGTAGAATTTAAAAATTAAAAAAAATACTAAGAATTTGTGTCTACTACTTGAAACATCAATTTAAATGAAATATTTTATATTAAAATTTATATGAGGTTTTACTGAAATCATTTATTATACCGAAGCTCTATGCTTCAAATTCATTAGATAAAACTTTGTATTCCTTAGTTTAATGTCTTGAAAAAAATTTATAAAGCAACATTTATAACTTATTTGAAATGGAACCCTTTAAGATTTATACCAAAATAGCAAAAGTCAAAACATATTTTTGAAATCATTTTCTAAATCTTTATTTTTAACATAAATATTATGATGCAAGTTGAAATTTCTGTGTAAATTTTGAATTAAAAAAATGTATTAATGAAAAACTATAGTGAAAATAATAAAATTTCAATTACAAATTATTAAAATTGTTAAAAGTTTTAAAATAATTTGAAGCAAATTTTCAAACAATGAATCCCAAAATATTTTCATTTAAATAAGTCAGTTAACCATTTAGTGTTAAGTAAGAGGTTGTTTTGGATTTCATTTAACATTAACTTATGAATCTGATATTTGTTGGTAAGATATTTTACAGAAAGGAAAGAATAAATTCATAATTTTATAAAAATCCTTATAATGAAATTAATTAGGTTCGTGGAAATTCTCTATGTGAAAAGCTATATTTTTTGTTTTTGATAAATATATTACTTGGCAGAACATCAACTTTCCATTTTAATAAATGAGATTTTTGCAACTCAAATCAATTTTAATATCGTGTCTTATAGTTGAAAATAAAGCACCACATGAAAGAAAATAACGCAGTTAAGCATGTATCGTTTATTTTCATATTTTATAATTGCTGTTTATTTTTTCTGAATTGTCATTACTATTTATTAACATAAAATAAGTTCTGAATTATTCACATAATTTATCAGAGGATGAGAAGTCAAAATATGAATTATCATAACAATAGATAATAAAATTTATGATTTTATTTAGATACATAATATCCAATCTAAAAATCAGTACGCTTATTGTTTTTAATATAAATACAAAAATCAACTCAATAAACGTTTCTTATTTTAGTTTAACTTCTCCATTTTCAGCTAATTATACATATCCTTATAGGCTGCAAATTTAAAAATACAAAAACATATTTTAAGGTGATAATTAGTCATTCATAAAAGGGAATTTTTACCTTATATATCTACTTTGTAGACCCTAACAATTATTATAGCAATGTCATTTTAATAAGATAACTGTATGGGAAATAATATTGTCAGTATAAATGTCAGACTTGATGACATAGATTATAATAAAGATGACAATCACGTACTTTAATAAGATCAATATAAAAAAGTAATTAGAGAATACAGAAAGATTAGAAGCTGTAAATCGAGAATAATTTTAATTTCAAAACTAATTAAATCAAAAATAACTGATATTCTCATATTTTTGAGTTTAATGAAATACATATTGCTTTATTATTTTTGAAATTACCAGAGGAAAGAATTTATTACATTTCCATTGTTTTTCCAAGTATTTATTGTCTGTCTTAACATTTAAGTTAATATGAATAATAAGTAATTTTAAGAGAATAACTTACTTTAAGAGAGTAACTCAGAGAGAGTAATATAAGTAAAAATGTGAGTTTTTAAGGGAAAATGAATTTATAAAATAATTAAGATAAAAAAATGTAAAATAATAAGAAATTATATATATATATATATATATATATATATATATATATATATATATATATTTTCCTGTAAAAACTCACATTTTTTTAATATATTTTATTATTTTTATTCTATTATATGCACAGCATTCATTAAAAATACATTTACGCTTCTCGAAATAAAACCAGAAATATAATTACACAATTGGGGGTATTAGATATTAAATTCTCATAATATTATACTGTTTGCATCATTATTATAAATTTACAAAGAATTTTTTCCACTCTATATTTATATTCAAACATTTAAGAGTTTGAATAAATTTCCAGTGCACGACAGCTTAAAAAATGCAGGTGCTCCAACTTTTCCTACTAGTGTCATAGATTTGACATTTCCAGAAATGATATATCGAAGCACATTTTCTCAGCTTTACCTCGGCCGCATAAGGAATTATAGTTTGCAGTTTCATGAAACTGAACATTTACAGCTACAGTTAGATTGATCGTGAAAGTTTGTGGATATATAGTAAGAAGTTTCATAAAGTATAAACTGAAATGATTTAAGTGATAGTTAATATTTAACAATTTGTAAATTATTGAAACATACCATTGAAATATATACAGCTTGAGATTAATTTCAGAAACATTGTTTTATAAGCGTAGGATATTTTGAATAAGTGCAGAAAACTATTTCTTTAAGTATATATTTAATAAGATTTATTTATTGCAACATGGAATTATTATTATATTTTTTTAAAATTAGAATTTTTCAATTAAATTGACATTTATTCAGAAATATTCAGAATAGGTTATATTTTCTTTAAAGAACTCCTATTTGAATAAATGTATTCTTTATTTTAGTACTAGATAGAAATTGTTTCCTTGAAATTCACCCAGAATTAAATAATCAGAATGAACAAGGAATATAAATAAGAGATATATTATGAAGGTTTATAAAAATGAAATATTTAATTAAATATTTTAAAACTTTTTATGATAAAAATAATGCTTATTTTAGTAAAAAAAATCGCACAATGTTAAAAGTCACACAGCTTTTTAATTTGGAACAAAAATTGCAAACAATAAACTTATTCTTTCGGTTTAAGTTTTACAAAGAAAATCTGAACCCATTGAAATATTCTTGAAAATATAAACTCTTAAAATACAAGATAATACTTTATTTTCAATTAATTTTGAATCTTTTTCTTCCATTGTAATAAAATATCACACTTAAAAAGTTTTTAATATCTCTTTGTAATGTTAGCTACTAAACATCGTGCACTATGAGAAACAAATATCAAACTTTTTTCATTAGTTTAATCGCAAAAAAGAGACATTAAAAATTTTATTTCAGTTTTTCTTTATAATGTGTATGGATTTGATTTTACATTTTTTATACCAAAAGTATTTTTTGAATTCTTTAATAATATCTTTTAATTAATTCTGAAAAGTTATTTATATCAAAATTTGTGTTTCCAGAACTTATAATGAAAGAAGGAGATAGGGTGGCCTATACCATTATTTAGTTATAAATTTCTAGAAAAAAATTTATACAGAAATAAATTTATTCCAGAAATGGTGTATGATCTTCAAAAACAAACTTTTTAATAATTAAATGAAAGGATAGTGTGGCTCAATAAATTTTAATGTAACACACAACAAAACTTATGCATTAATTTGGCAGATATAAACTATCTTAAACAAATAACTTATGCATTAATAACAACAAAAAAATCTTTGCAAGAGAAAGTAATGCTGAATATTCTGAATCTTACAAAAATATTATTCAATTTTTATGGTTTTATTGTTTTTTAAAAATATCTCTGTAAAATTCAGTACAATTCACTTACGTTTGAACAAATTTTTGAAAAATTTTTTTTCTTCAAAATATTTTGAAAGGCAATATTCAATGCCAATATTCAAATGACTTCCAACAGATGTCATTTGAATGCATCAACTGTTCCTTCAAAAATAAAAAACAGTTGACTCTTTTATTAAATAGTTAAGTCTTTTATTTTTGATGTGAGAAAAAAAAATAACTGCCAAATTAAGGCTATAAAAGTGGACGGCCCATCAATTTAATTTTTTGATCGAACAAAAATGAACTGATGTATGGGAGTATAGATTGTTATAGTGAACGATGATTCACATCTTCATCTTTCTTCAATTTTTTCTGATGATTTCTGGCGAACGAATACTTATATGTTACTCAGAATCATGCTGCTTGAACGCCATTGTAATCATGTGACAGTGCCGAATAAACAGAGAAAGATTTGCTTTGAAAGTTTTTCCTATGCAAACGATTTTCGGTGGATTTCGTTCTTCTTGGAAGATCCATGTAGACATTATTGGAATTTTGTTTCCAACTTATTTGTGTGAATTCATGATTTGTCATATGTGTAGTTGTTATACATAGCCTTTAGACCTTGAAACTAGTTTCAGTATTTCCTTGCACCAATCAACACGAGTCGTAATTTAGTATTTCTCAGATAATGTAGATTGTAACGTATATAAATATATTTCTGAGTCAAATGTTCGTGAAATATCTTATCGATGCTCTGAATACTAATGTAAAGAGGTCTCACAAACGCACGGTATTTCAAATGTCGATTTTGCTTTATCAGTTCATGTACAGCATCGATATGTACTAGCACAAAATTTTCTTGGAATTCAATATGGAGCAAAATTCGACCACGATTGAACTCATTACACCAAATTTTTCCCAGTTTTGTAGGATGCAGCCTTATTCCTGCAGAAAAAAATTATGTTTGTCAAAATTTTTTTATTATGGTAATCCAGTCGAAAGTTATGAAAAGTAATCAGATGAAAATCCTTACAAGCAAATATATCATTTTTTTACAAGAGGGGAATTTTTTAATCTATTGTAAATAACGAAAAATGGCAAAATGTTGTTAGGAAGTTATAGATGAAAACATGGAACTATCGTCTGAAATGTCAGCGGTTGCTTAGAAATATTTCTTTCTAAGTTCAGAAATATAAATATTCCTCGTATTTGTTGGATAGTTGTTAATGAATTGTGCTATTCAGTGGCAGATTTTTGAAAATCGTTTTTATGTCCCCCTTCTGCTGTGGCCTTAGGTCAACTATTATCATCTTGAGCATTTACTTATAATGAGGGGTACATGCATGTAAATCGGAAGAAGGACACTTTTCTGGATTAAGAGCTACTTTTAACTTTTGTTCGGCAATCGATGGTTGGGAGTTATACAAGTATATTTAGTTATATGAATCATTAAAATTACCATCGGTGATTATTATGATTACCTTCGAAATTACCATTGTTGATTACACTCAAAATAGCTTGGTGATCCTCAAGTCGATCGTCGTCCTATCGTTGCCCATCCCTATAGTAGGCGAAGTAAATCAAAAGGCAGCAAGTTAATGCGTTATCAGATTAAAGATAACGTTTTGCATAGTGATGCATTACATGAGATTTCGATTCACAAGCCATTATTCTAATTATTAACTGAACATCAAAATTTTAATTGTTTGCAATTTCTGCTAAAATACTGTGCTTTCGAGATAACAATAAGAAACTTCCCCTTATTTTATATATTTTTCTTTTTGAATTGCATATTTAAAAATAATTAATTAAATGTATATTTTCAAATGATTTATAGGGAATTTCATAGTCAAAATATTGCATGATAAAAATATATTTATAGAAATCAAATTCTTGCAAAATAGAACATTATTTTTTTAATCAACTAGAATATGATAATTACCTAGAAACTTTTTTCTTTTCAGCATTATCAATTTAGGATTTTTTTAATGTATAATTAAGATTATAAATATTTCCTGATTTAATACAACAATTGAAGAAAAATATGATGCAAATATTACTTTCATAACTTTTTATTCTCTACATGTTTTGGTTGTTGATTACAGTATTATTAATTGATTCATTATACTTATCAGAAAAGTTTAGACATATTTCTCTGTGAGTAATTACTTACATAACATCGCTGTAAAGGAAAAATAATCATCATTAACTATCCTTTCATTTGGTATTATTAGTGTGCTTAAATTAAATGATTCATTCGAACTTTTCATGGGTTAGGGTAAAAAATTCTAATTATATATTTGTCATTAAAATTAATTTATAAATATTAAGAAATTTTAAATAGTTGAAATCGGGTGAATGTGTGTAAAATTTGTTGTGAATACTTTGTTCAGCAATAAATTAATTTTAAATACAGAAACTCTTTCGAGTTATTTGATTTTTGTTAGAATTTTAGCTATGGAAATAAATTAAATCCGTATAGATAGCTATCTAAAATTATTTAGATGCCTTTCATAATGCACGTTTTAGTTAAATAAAATAAAACTATAATTTTGGAGTATGTTAATTTATGGAAACTTATTTAAATATATTAAGCGACAAAAACAAATATAGCTTTAAGAGAAATCATTTCTCGAAATTGAATATGAATTAAATTTGAATATTTGATAAATAAAAATTCATTCCTAAAAACATTTTTATCTGATGTTTTGAATTTTTAAATTATCACGCGTTTAATGCTTATTTTCATAAGAACAAAATAAATAAATGGTCTGATTTTTAATCTTCTTAATTAATGAGTTGCTGAAATTTTCAAGAATGATCAAGCATTTGTTTCTCCAATTATTCATTGAAATAAATTTTATTGATCGGTAGAACTAACCAATGTGTACAAAACAAATTGATAGTTAAATTATTAGTTAAAGTCAAAACTCATATATGTTTGTTAGGATTATTACATCAAACAAGTTTTGTTATAACTTAACGAAAATTCACCATTTAATCGTCTTAATAAAAACTTTTAATATTAATAAATAGTTAATTTTCTCATCTCATAGTTAAAAAAGTACTTCATGAATAATATTTATTGGCTTAATTGAAGAAGCATTTTAACATTATTTATTCATTAAATGCTATTTACATTAATTGTAATTTATTGTATTTTTTTATCCATTTATTCTGTTAAAACTTAATCTCCATTAAAATAGGAAAGATAAGATTCGTATTTCATAACTTAAGATAATAAACTAAAAATAATCAACTCTAAATGCTAAATATTTTTTCTATATATTCCTTAATAAATTTGCATTAAAATTGCCTTTTATTATCAACTTTTAAATATGAAATTTTAAATTATAAATTTAATTTCTAATATTTTCATTTATTAATTTTTGGTATTAATAAAAGAATACTCTAAAGATATTATAAACAGTATTATATTAAAATAAAGAATGAACGAAATATATTTAACAAAATATATAAACACTGAAATTTACTAACTAGTTTTGCAATTTTTTATTATTTTTAAACTAAAAATTATTTAAAATAATAAAAATTTTTTTATTATTTTAAAACATGACATGATGTAAAAAGCATATATTTTCAAATATAAAAAATTAAATTTGCGAGATTCTGAGAGTTGTTTTTAATAATCTTAATATCAGAAAATTGATATTAAAATGACGCGTAACACACTAAATATAAAATATAATACACTAAATATTTTCTTCTTTGAAATGACTAGATAAGTGTAATTAGTTAATTTATCTAGTATAATAAGTATAAATAGTTTATTACTTAATTTTAAATTTTGATATTTTCAATTTTTTATGCTTTGAAAATAATTTATTAAAAATTCAAAAGTTAATATATATTTTAATTATTATACATTGCAATTATTTTCATTTTGAAAGGAGAAGCTTAGTTATAGTTAAGTACTGATAAATAAACTGCATAATTTTTTTTCTATAAAAAGTAAGTAAATGAAATTAAAGTTGATTAACACAGTGTTAAAAAAGTTGAACTTTATTTCAAATTATTGAATTATTTATTATTTATCATAGTATATTCTTAAACTCTGATAGTTTTTATATTGAAGTTAACATCAAGTAAAAATGGATAAAGTTATTGAGATATGTTTCTGGCTGTTTTTTTAAGCTTTCTCTAAGTGCAAATAAATATCTCATAATATTTGTTAACTGCAAAGTGACGAGGTTGACACTTTAGTTCTCTTCCTCTCTAAGAGGACATAATTAATGCACAACAAATTTCTTCTTAATGAATGTTTACTCGGTCAATTATCAACTTTGTTTCTAAATGGAAAGTAGACATATTTTCCAAGCAGATTTAATCAAGTTATCTTGGTATAGCAACATCAGTAACGAAACACTTAATTTTGATTCAAAACACGTTAAATAATATATTAATGTTGTGAATTTGGTAAATTCATTGGTTAGGTAGATTCATAGGAAATCATAATATTAGTTGAATGAAAATTTCCTAGTACAATTGATTTCTTTTTCTGAAATTATCTTTTTTAGATGGATACAGGTTGAATTTTATTCATCACTCAATTCATTTTTACTATGCGAAGTCTCAATTAAATAGAGAAAAATCAGATTTAAATTTCTTCTTAAACACCATAAGCATTCACACCAGCCAAATGAAGATACTATCGTACAGCAGTCCAAATAACTGATCATTCAAGAAATAGTTGTTTAGGAAATAGTTTATATTTACATCAAGAGATCTCTGTGCTCCCAATTCAAGAGAAGCTTCAGAAGTTTAAATGGAAGCCGCTGGAAAATTAATTCATAATTTTTAATTTTGCATCAAAGGGCTCTTAAACACTACTAAGTTATAAGTACTGTACATATATTTAAAAATACAAAAATATTTACAGGTTACAAATTAAAAAAAAATAGTAATGGCAGATAATGTCCACAAGAAATTATTTACAAGGAAACTGTGGATCATTTCACTTGCGGAGATTGATGGGATGTATTTTCTTCCTTAAACCAAGTGAAAGAATCATTCCTGGTCTATCAGAAAATTATTATTTTATTGAGTTTCCTCCTCAGAGTTTTTATTTAGCAAGTAGTTTCTTCTCTATATAGTCGTCCATTGAATTCCTAGCTTAGCAAGATGAAGTTAGAGAGCAAGTTGTCAAGTAGTGAAGTGGATTACTTTCATTAGTGTATGTGCAGTCAGAAGAGGCAAAACCGAATCGATGAAAGTAGGTGGGGAAAGACCCATACCCTATTAGAAAAAGAACTACATTTCCATTCAGAAAAAAGGGAGTCCTCCTGACGGTAGGTATTAATTCTTAGATTAGCCTCTCAATGTTTCCATCCATCCACTCTTTTCCTCATGTCTACAGAATCCATGAGTTTAGGATGCTGTAAGCCGGACACCTTGGGAGTGGATGAAGGGCAATAGGTGATTAAGAAAACCCTACGTTTTTTGCCAACTCCTCAATTTTTCGTTACATAATACACCAATGTGTGCTTTAACCAATCTGATGCTTATGTGGGTGTCCTCCAGAAGATCTTGTTGGATTTCCTGCATTGTTGGAATTCTTGGATGGGTCCGACCATATGGTTACTGGAAGTTGAAGGCCTTTACTTAACTGACTGCTTGTTTTATAACGAGGATTTCGTCTTAGAATATTGAATTTCCATTTCTAATTTTGCTTCCCCTGTTGATTTTGTCCTATCCAAAAAATATTTTTCATTTCTCCAGCCCAGGTAATGAAATGGACGAATGCTACTACCAATTTCAAACAGAATACCACAAATTCTAAACTGTGCTATTACAATTTATAAGTTCTGAACATTTAAAAAATTCAAACGATATAAAAATTCAAAGAAAAATAATAATTGTAAAAAATTATTCTAAAGACTTTTTTATTATGATATAAAATAAAGGAAAGTTAATTTTAACTAAAACAGTTACTGTTTCTTTAATCCCCTTTATTGTTGCCAAATAATATATTGTTGATAAAATTTTCGCTGATGGAATGGGATAATAATGAAAAGGTTTGAAAGCCTTTGTTATAATCATAACTATATTAGGTATAGAAAACATTCACTATGATTTTAATCCTGTAGCATATATATAAATAAGATTTTTCTGTAAATAAAAATATATACAAATGAAGAAAAGTGTATGTGCAAATGTAAAATAATATACAAATGAAGAATAGTGTATGTACAAATGTAAAATAATATACAAATGAAGAATAGTGTATGTACAAATGTAAAATAGTTATTGCCCTGTAAATTAATATCCGAAAAGATTATTCTCAAAATGAAAGGATTTGTACAATCTGATTTAATAATTCATGCAAATTATTTTTTAGAAATTAGAAATTTTTACCGTCACTTCAGCAAATGTTGAAGGAGTTTGAAGATAATTGTTGTAATTTTACTTTCTACTTGCCAATCAGGCAGGGGATTGATTGCTTAGTTGTTTTTCCGTTTTCGAATGCAAATGCAACAGATATACTTAGAAGTTTTCGAAGTTTTAGGAAAGGAAATGTTTCCTATATATGTGAAGTTCTCCTAACCCGTGAACACATTAAATGGACTTATAAGTTTTTTAGGCTTTGTGATATGGTAATACATTCTACCAGTTATGAAAAGCCCTGATGTCAAATAAAAATACAACTATTTGGCAAATTCCTTGCAATAATAATCACATGCCAGTTTATTTACGATTCAGTGTCAACAGATTAATAACAATAACTGATTCTTGTAAAAATTAAAGAAGAAAGCAGGCAAACTACATAAATTTAAGTCTTGTCATAAAAAACTCTATAAATAATTATTACAACAGTAGTTCAAGTTCTTCCTTTTATTTGTTTTCTAAATGTCCATAGAAATGTTGGTAGGTATTATTTAATAGTAATATAAATATGCAATTCTTTGATAACAATATAAAACAAATCCAACTTTATCCATTTAAGTCTTGGTCGAGTGAGTGATATATTTAAAAATAATGTAACAGTGTCGTAATGAAAACTTATCAGAAGATAACTTTATATAATTTAACACTTTAATAGGAATTTAATATTTTACCCCACTAAGTTCACAGAAAAAAATGTATGGTACACTTAAGAAAAGATGATGTTTTTTTCCATCACTCGCACATTCTCATAAAAATAAAGTATAATTGAAGTTCCTCTCTAAAATCGTGTTTGAAAATGTAATAGTTATAACAGTGTTGTGAGATTGCTTAAGTCATATATGGTTCCCGCAAGATGAAAAATGATGTTATTTTATTTTGTTAATCCACTAGTGAAAAAGTGAATAGAATATTAAGAAAAGAAAAATATTTTTAATCTTTTGGTGAATGTTTAAATAAAGTATACCAGCGAGGGAATTTTGAATTCTAGTAATGATAAATACCATTATAATTTCAGCATTTTTCTCGGAGATTTATTATTTCTCATGATGTCCTCTTTTTGGCATATTTTATCACTAAATATTCAATTGTATATTTGGTGATGAAATTATTTATAAATTAATAACTTGGAATAAAAAAAAATAAAGATAACTGTTAGTACACTGTTTTGATGAGCTAATTATTCAAAATGAATTTATTTGATAAGAACGATGACAAAACTTAATTTTATTTACCAATTTAATATTTTTTAATTTAAATTTCTTTTTCCGTGCAATTAAACTTTGAGGAAGTTAAGCAGAATAAAAATAAATAAACTGTCCATTCTCATTTAAATATTTTAATATCGTTCTACACAGCAGAGCTTTAACAGCAGAGCATAAAAGCTTAACAATAGCTTTAAGGGTTAGTTCTTTTGTCTGATGAACCATTCCCTTTCCAATTTTTTTCTTGGTATCCCCAGGAAGTTTGTTAATGTATCAAGAGTACGGGGCTTCCTTTAATTCTTGATGTGGGATATTTCAGTACGTTGATAGTTAATTTAATCCAACTTGAGAAGCCTTGCATATCTCGTGAAGCGCTGCGAATAAAGGCTCCATCGATTGTCAATTAGAAAGGTATTTTCTTTCTTCTTATGATTTTTACAAAAAATAGATTTTTTTGAGAATGGTTTATGCAAAAATGAAAATATAATTCATGGAACATAAGAACTTTGAACATGAGTTAAATTTTATATTATACAAATAAATCCAATGGTTTCTATTTTTAGATGAAGAATGAATTCTCTCGAGTTGAAAGCTATTATTAATATATGTGAATTATTATTCACTTATTAGTAAAATTTATTATTTTTAGTTTCAACCATAAAATGGTTGTTTGTTTTGTTACGTTTGAGAGTAGGGCTAAATCCCTTTTTATCGTTTATAAATGTTTTCAAAGTAATGGAAGTTTTTCTTTTAAATAATGTTTGGGATTCAAGTTTTAAAATCTTCAGTGATATTCTTCTTAAATTTCCTGAAATCTTTACTTTTTTCTAGTATTTCACCGATTCCAGTTTTCTTATCTGGCTTTTTGCTTTTGGAAAGCATTAATAGTGACGAGACAGAGATAACCATAACTTCAAGCAATTTTCAATGAATTCCACCAATGCGCATGTTGACACAAGTCGTTTAACCATAGCTAAATAATTTCGAAAACATTGCATTATTTTTGCCTGATGACTCATTCGATTTCAATACAAAAGGATTTTGAAGAATATTTTGTGCATAAAACAGGTTTGAGAAACTATTTTCCATTGACTTGAGCCATTAGCATCTTGACAGTAGAACAGAAAGAAAAGCAAAATAAGAAAGACAAAACAAAACATTAATAAACAATTTATGGAAAGTTTAAATAGGAACGGATAATTGAAATTTTTTTTTTAATTTAAAGTCATGTATTTACTTTGAGAAATATAATTTTCACTTAATTAGAAAAATTAATTACATTTAAAATTAATTATTACAAAATTTTCACTAACTGTTATTACTTGATATTTTCATGGAGTGCTTTTTTATTATTATTGACATTTATCGAATGTGCTGCTAATGTGACAATGTTAATCGACGTTTTATACACTTAACATTTAAAAATAATAATAATAAAAAAAACAGATTAAAACTAAAATATATGATTTTTTAAAGAGATTTCCATTTCAGAATTTTAGTATTCAACCACAATAACAAATTATTACACGTAACTTATCATATTAATTTACCCAAATTTTGATTACGATCAAATTTTAATTTTAACATCAATATCATCATTGAAGAAATATTTGCATGAATCAACATGTGATCAAGTAGTATAAAGTTGTGCATCAGGGAAACATTTCGATACTTGAAACAAATGCTAACTATTTTCGATTATTTTAATAACGTATTTCACCCACCTAATATTAGATTGGAGAAACAGAAATCCATTATTTTTAGGTGAACTTCAAGGTTTTTGCTTAAGCTTGTGCAAATGATTTCAACTGATCTGTCAAACAAACTGTGGTTGATCTTTAGCTTCTGGACTATGTTTTGGGATTTTATCGATATTTTCGATGATGGCCAACTTATACTAGATGCATCTTTAACATCAAGTATATTTGAATGGAATCAATGAAACAAAATATACATGTAATTGCCTGTTACAGTATCGAACCTTAAGCTTCGTTCCTTACTTTCAACTGCATGATTTGAGTTTTCGAAGAAAAACTGTGAATGCACTGCATTTTCTCTTTGTTTAACCCCATGTACCTCATAAATAAATGCACCAAATAAAAAAAACAGCTAAATATTCTTTAGTGCAGAATATGATTTTTCCAACGAATATAAATCAAAAATTGTATGATCGATATTGAATGAGACATCGAACACTACAGTCATCGACCAAAAAATAATGCATTCCTTTTTCCCCAAACTAATATATTTCAAAGAGGAGTTAACTACAATATTTTTCAGATTAAAGCATTAAAATTCCCAATATTTAGCTACATTTAGTAAATTCATTCTCAGACTATAATAATAAGCTTCTAAAAATTCTTGAGTTTTGTTGATAAGTGAGAAAGAAACATAGATTTGACAGAAAATTCAAGTTACTTAGATTTATAGTGGACACCATGAGAATAAATATGCATAAATATTGGTTAACGTGAACCCCGAATTATACCAAATGCTAATTGGCTTGGAATACTCTTCTGTCATCAAGCACCTTTAAGCCAAATTCAGTTGATGAGGTCATATCTGATCTTGCACCATTCTTTATAGATAGTCCTAAGTGCATCAATGATCCATGTGACAAAAAATGTTTTACATTTTCCCACTACAATGAAAACATTGAGTTTAATTGTACTCATTTACTGCTTTCTATATTTACAACCATAAGGAAATTGTAATATTTTGATGATAACTAAATTTTACAATAGCTAAAATATAATTTTACTGTCACCAATCAAGCAAATATTATATCTCTTATTGGTGATTTCTAGGGCTTATATTTGAGCAATTTACTGGACTAATAACTTTGTGGTACAATTTTAGTTTACCATCAAGCTTAATGGAGGAATCTAAAGCTTAAGGTTCTTTGAGATCTATGGATAAATGAGGTATATGGATATACTATTTACCATTTTTGATTTTCCTTGTCATGTGACTTCAGGATGGGGAATTATATGATACATTAATTTCTGTTACTTATTTTAGCTATGCAAAATATGAAAAAATGGGACGGATGATATAAAAATATTCGAAATGTTATTATAATACATTATGTTTTTCGGTAAATGGGTGTTGAGGTCTATATTTCGTAGAGTATCGATAGAAAAATTTATGACATACGCTGGTTTGAGAGTTAAAAAAAAAAAAAAGTTTCGTACTAAAAAAATTCCTGTATAGTTTATCATTAGTTCTATTCAGTTATGAATTCCAGGATGTTAAAACTGGAAATCAGTAAAAGAGAAAATTCGGTACATTTTTCAACTTTCATTTGATAAAAGGCAAATATACAAGCATGGCACTGAAAATGATTTTAATGGTCCCAATACTGTAATAGACAATAACTTACAATTTTTTTACACATGTTTTTTCACATAATTTTAGTTTCATCGATTACGCATAGGTATTTTTGATGTTACAGATGAACTCCACACAGGTAACTTCGTCATTGGAAATGTCGATAAGATCACAATAGAGTTTTAACTGTATCTCTATGTTAACAGTCTTAGCATCTCCCAAATCGACCATGAAATAGTATATTCCCTTTTCACAAAGGAAATTTGAAATATATCAAATAAAGTCTTGAAAATCACGTGAAATTAAGGAATTTCTTCTTCTTCAACATTAAAACATTTTTACAATTTTTATGATATTACTTAATTTTTTGTAATATTTATTTTCTTATATGCATATTAAGCATTACTCAATTAAAACAATTCAATAATGAATTATAGAGCAGTTAATTTTTAAAGATAATTTCTACACATAGCTATTATTCTAACTTCTCTTAACCCTGGTTAAATCCGCTCTTCATGAATCAGGTATAAACCGTAATCGTAAGCAACGTAAATAGAAAATCTCTGTTTTAGATAACTCAGAATGATTTCTTAGCTGTATCATCACTTCCATCCGCCACTCTTCCTCCCTTCTCCACTAATGCGGATGGAGGAGAGTAGGACACTTCTAATCTTTCTATTGGCACATGCTTACGGGTACAGGGAAAGTGGTGCATCTGTATTTGTTATCGGATTATAGCTGTAATGACTTCTATTTAAACATCCTCAGAAATTCCTTAATGTCTTATCGGTGATTTCCACTCCAACCGTGTGTTTGATGTGGACTCATAGATACTTTACTGTCAATATGGAATAATGTAAGTAATATTTACATTATTCTATAAAAGTAATATTTAATTCAGTATTCTAATAAAAGATTTATAAAAAATGCTTTTATTTTCTAGAGTAAATTTAAAAATTGCATTTGAAAAACTTCAAGAAAGAAAATGAAATATGATATTTTAGCTTGCACTCTTGCCGTTATGAGACATTTGAAGTAACATAAATTGTATATTAATTCTTAAAGTTTTTAGGAATTACATTTAAAATTTATAAAGATATTTTAAAAGTTATAAAGTAATTAATTACAGTTGTAGTAATTAATATTTAATATTCAATTTCCTATAAATTTACTTTTAGATTGTTCCGCAAAGCCACACGACACTTGAAATGTCTGTTATGAAAGCAGATGTACGTAATTGGTTTATGAGTACTCATCTCCAAATTATTAGATACCTTCTTGCTTAAACTAAACAAATTATATAGAAATAATGCATTATAATTTATATTTATATTTACATATTAATTTAGTAAAATGATTTCAACAATTTTATAGATTTATTTCAATTTAAAGTTAAAATAAAATTTCCAAATTAATATTTTTTATAGCTTGAAAAGTATAAACATGTCAAAGGCGGTCCCATGCCATTTAAATAAAAGGGTTCTTTATAAGTCTAAACTGTTTCTATTATTTTCATAGGTTCTTATTTTAAACTAACATCTAAAATTGAGATACAATTATTATGATATTGGAAATAAAATTAAATCCTTTCTTTTATTAGCGCCTAAAACACTAGCATTATTTTATAGCTAAATATGAATACTGGGTTTCATTCAGACCAATTAATAAACGTTTAAAAAATTAATCCCTAAAAGTTTCTATCATTTATATATATTATAAGTTATATAAAAGCTATATTTTTTAAGAATTTGTGTAATTTTATTAAATTCTAATTTAACTCCAAAAATCCAAATTCAATTTCAACAATAAGCAGAATATACTGCTAAATTCAGGATTTAAATAAATCAATAAAACTACCGTTATTTATGATATAGAAAATATCAGTATGCTACGTTCTTTCATTAACATAATTCTTGAAAAATTATATTTAACTGTTAAATTTGAAAAAAAAAATTATCTCCTCATCAAGTATTGAGTAACTGAATGAGAAAGATTTATTAATCATGATATTTTTAAATTTATAAAATAATCCTATCTTTAAAAACAAAAATGATAAATTAAATGAATTTTGTTAAAACAATTCTCAATTTTTTTTACAAAGTTCATTTTCAATACGACGAAACTTTTACTATAATAAACATATAAAATTGTATGCATTTGAGTTATGTCAATTTTTTTCTTCATATAACAAATCCAGGACTAATACTTTTTTTTTTTTATCCTGCTCCTATTTTCAACGTCCCTGCCATTAGTTGACAAGAAATTCAATAAAGTGATGACGAAACATAAAAAGAATTAAAATTAGCGTCTAAAGAGTTATCTTTCTGTAATGGAGTTATCTATATCAATCAGTCAGTGAGGAGGTCACCATCCGTATCCCTATCTTAGCATAGAGGGCAATAAGATGAATCACATTAACTCCAATAAAATATGAATGCTTCTGCAAATAATTATGTCCAGTACGAAACAAAGTGGGGAGGAAGGCTCTTACCCAAAACTACATCCCTGTACAGTGAGGTTTTGATTTTTAATTTACTTTAAATGATTCTTTTGATGTTTCGCAAAGGTAGACGAGAGCCAAGTTGTAACAAGAGAGATTCAAGCCACGAGAGTCAAATTATAACGCGAGAGATCCAAGCCGCCCGCAACGCTCTAACTTACCACCAATTGGTCAGTCCAGAAGGTAGTGAGTTCGAGTCTCAGCTTAATCAAAGGTCCATTGTTCTCACTGAAGGAGCTGGAACACGTTAAATATGATGTGGTCTCACTGCCCTCCAAGTGAATTGATACCTCTGGAGTACCAGGTCAAGTACTGGGAGAACTTCGGTGTGGTCCCTGAGTCTAAATTACGAACACTCCCATCCAGCTGCTTCCAGGTAAATGGAAAGGTTAAAGGAAAGCATGCTTGACGACAACACCAGAAATCCAGTTTCACCAAGCCTACCAGCCTTTTCGATGCAATAAATAATTAATACTGTATATATCACGTTCATTTAACACTACACAATGGCACATATAACACAATACATTTTTTAAAACAAGTTTCAATACATTTCTAAGAATTACTTAAAAATATAAATTTTTTACACGGGATTTTATTTAAATGCGTTTATATAAATATTTCTAGTACAAATAAAAACAAATTACTGTATTTTTTAGTGTAATTGATTGGGTACTTTTATTAATGGGAAGTACACATTTAAATTATTGCATTTTAATGTAGATAACTTTTAAGATATATCTTTTGTTTAGTATTTTGTTCCCTTAAAATATTTTAGATTTACAGAAAATCTAAACACTCTAGCATACAAATGTAATAAAAATTCAACTTCACTTTCACAATACATATTACTAAATACACTACTGGCCATTAAAATTGCTACACCAGGAAGAAATGCAGATAACAAAATAATATTTATTGGACAAATATATTATACTAAAAATAACAAGTGATTAAATTTTCAAAAAATTTGGCTGGATTGATTCTGAGAAATCAGTACCCAGAACAACCACCTCTGGCAGTAATAACAGCAGTTAGACGCCTGGGCATTGAGTCAAACAGAGATTGGATTGCATGTACAGGTACAGATGCCCATGCAGCTTCAACACGATGCAATAGTTCATCAACCGTAGTGACTGGCGTTTAGTGACGAGCCAGTCGCTCAGCAACCATTGACCAGACGTTTTCTATTGGTGATAGATCTGGAGAAAATGCAGGCCAGGGCAACAGCCGAACATGTTCCGTATCAAGGAAGGTCCGTACAATACCGGCAACATGCGGTCGGGCATTATCCTTCTGAAATGTAGGGTTTCCCAGGGCTCGAATAAAGGGTAGAGCCACGGGTCGTAACACACCAGAAATGTAACGTGCACTGTTCAAAGCACCGTCAATGCGAACAAGAGGTGACCGAGACGTGTATCCAATGGCAGTCCATACCATCACGCCAGGTGATGGGCCAGTATGACGATGACGAATGCACGCTGCCAGTGGCGTTCACCACGATGCCGCCAAACACGGATGCGACCATCATGATACTATACACAGAACCTGGATTCATCTGAAAAGATGACGTCTCGTCATTCGTGCGCCCAGGTTCGTCGTTGATCACACCATTGAAGGCGCTCTTGTCTATGACGCATCGTCAAGGAAGCCGCAGCCATGGTCTCCGAGCTGAGAGTCCATGCTGCTGCAAACGTCGTCGAATTGTTCGTGCAGACACTTGTTGTCTTCCAAACGACCCCATTTCTTGACTCACGGCTCGTGACGTGGTTGCACCATCCATTACGGCCATGCGGATAATATGCCTGTCTTCTCGGCTGCTAGTGATAGGTGGCCGTTGAGATCCCACATGGCGTTCCGTATTACCGTCCTGAACCCATCGATTCCATATTCTGCTAACAGCCATTGGATCTCGACCGACGCGAGCAGCAATACTGCGATAAGATAAACCGCAATCCCGGTACACTACAATTCGACTTTTATCAAAGTCAAAAACGTGCTGGTACGCATTTTTCCTTTTTCACGAGGCATCACAACAACTTTTCACCAGGCAACAACGTTCAAATGCAATTTGCGTATGAGGAACCGGCTGAACAATTTCCTCATTTAAACACAATGTAGGTGTCGCTACTGGCGCCTGCTTTGTCTGAATGCGCTGAAAAGCTAATCATTTGCATATCACAGCACCTTCTTCCTTTCGTATAAATTTCACGTATGTAGCATGTCGTCTTCTTGGTGTAACAATTTTAATGGCCAGTAGCGTACATAGCTGACATAAATTCCCCTCAACTGCGCGACAGTAGCGCCATAGCCAAATTAACCTCAGTTGATAGAAACAAAAAACACCATTTAGAAAAATATAGAGTAATTGATATTATTATATATAAATATAGTTTATATAGATTCTTACTAACATAATAACTGAGGAAGAATTGAATTAATTAAAGCGAGAGAAATAATAGCTTTCCAAGAGCTTCGATTGAGATGCAAATATTCTGATATCGAAATTGACTGTCAAAAATCGGATGTTAGTAACAAGGAGTTAAAATAATCTCTTGAGGTATTTTATAAGAAATGTGATGAAATAAAATTAATTGATTCCTTAACTGAAAGTTTCATTAAAATTGATGAATTTTAGGAGAATTTGCAGGTGTAAAAGAACACCAAAAAAGTAACTAGAACGAGATTTCGAAATTTAAAACTAATTAAGCAGATTTAAATGCTGAAACTGAATTGAATTATTCTATTCAGGAATCTATAATAACTACCTCGACAGTTCAACTCAGAATTCCATTCAAACCCTTGAAAAAATGCTTAAAATTACCAAAATTAACTGTTCCAAAATCTTTTGGAGAGATTTCTGAATGGTTAAATTTTTGGAACTGTTTTAATTCTATATTTCATGAGAATGAACTTTTAACAGAAATTAATAAATTCATTCTTCTAAGACCATTTTAAGGAAGTTCTGCATTTAATTTCATTGATGGTTTAGAATTATTAACTGAGGATTATGACTATGCAATTAATTTATTGAAGCAATGATTTAGTGATAAAAACGTTTTGATTAATTTGCACATAGGAAAAGTATCCAAACAAGTGTTCTAAAATTTTCTAATGATGTAAAATGTTTGAGAAGTATTTTAACCACATACAAAAGAATGTTAGAAGCTAAGAAAGTTTATCAATTAAAAAAAATATTAATTCGAATATTTTAGTTCCCATATTGTTATTTTGGGATCTATTGTTGAAATTTAATAAAAGAAAAACTCTTTGCTAATCAAATTGCTGAGCTAATCGAATATTTATCAGTGCAACTCACAGAAAGAGAAAGATTTTTTTAAAGTTTGAAAACTTCTGTTTCGGAAATCAAAACACCACCTGCTACTTAACTGACGGGGAATGATTCTAGGCGACAACCATCTGCGGCTTCATTAATGAATAAATGTCTTGACTAAAAGAGAAATCAGAAAGATATTTGCCTATTTTGCAGACCATTGTTCTTCTTCTATCATGAATAATTTGAGTTTCAATAAAGAAATAAGACATTTGTAAGCGTTCTGGATCCTGTTTTCGTTGTTTAAATGAAAATATTAAAAGAGATATTTTTCTTCTTCTTGCTAGGCTAGCGTTAAATGTGAAGAATGTTCATTCAGGCACGTTACTATAATGTACATGGGAAGAAAAAAGTTAAAGCATGCGGGGTGAAAGGAAAATATTTCCCCTCTTTCGAAAACGAAACTAGATACAGATAGCATTCTAAGCAACTCATTTAGTAAAGAAAAAATATTGTTACAAACCCTTATTATGAATGTTTTTTGGGGGGGGGGGTAAACAAAAGTATTTATTGTGAATGATAATTAATACTAGTAGCTATTGTAGTTATTCATCGGAATTTGCTGTGTGTAAGTTAAAACTAAAGAATATTGGGCAATGGAAATAGTTGTACATGGATTATTTGGGAGATCGCGGAAAAAGAAAACGTATGATAAAATGTGATTAACCTAAGTCATGTAAATAATAGTTTTACATGTACATTAAATGTAATGAAATAGAAAACAATTTGAGTCTCGATTTTGGAATTAGAAAGTAGAAACATTATAAAAGAATTAGAAGGGCAGGACATTTATCCTGGTGACGGGACTCTGTTATGATCTGACATGAAAATCTCTGTTATTTGATAGGAATGCTAATGAAATTCACGGACTCATGGGTGCGGATTGTGGAAGAGAATTGTTTACTGGGGAATTAATTAAAAATATATGGAAAGGGGATGTTACGATGAATACACGTTTTAGCTTGACTGTAATGGGAAAAACTGGTGAAAGTACTAATGTAAATGAAGTGCTTTTTTCCCTTTCATGTAATTTATTTAAAACGTTCTGACTTATGAACACTTGATTCAATGGGAATAAGTGAACGAAGTATTTATTTCTCAAAGGAGATTGAAAATGAAGGAAGTGGCAAATATTCAATTTGTTCATTTGTTAAGAAGAGATGAAGAAGATGGGTAACAAGTGTCATTTCCTTGGTTGGAGGTTCACCCTGACTTACCGGATAATCAAACTTTGCCAAATGGTGTTTGAAATCGAGCTTAAAAGCGCTAAAAAAAGAAATTGCCTTCAGGATTAAGAAAAAATGCTTGGGAAATGGGTAGTAAAAATAATTATTAAACTTGTTGGTTCGGAGGAACTAAAAAAATTTAAGTGTTATTACTTACCACATAGACCAGTTCTTAAAGAGAACTCTACAACCAAATAAGGCTGGTTTTCGATGCGTCTGCATGAGAGAGAAACGAGAGAGAAATTCAGTATCTCTGAATGATTATATTGAAGAAGGACCAAATAATTTAGAATTGTTTGAAACTCAATAATGAATTTCGATAAGGAAAATTTGTGGTAATTTGGGACATCCGCAGAGCTTTTCAATAAATAAGCGTATCTCAATCTGACAGGAAATTTCTATGATTTTTATAGTGTTAGGTGTTAGGGATGTGATCCGGAAGAACTTATTGTTTATAAACTATTCCTGTGTAATTTATATCGTGAATGCCAGCCCATTTTGACTCGCTCCGACCATAAGATTTTATTTAGAAAACGTAAGTCACTCCACGAAAGATAAGCTTTAAAAATTAAAGAATCAGTGTTTGTAGAAAACTATGTTCCGATCTTGGACACAATAGAAGAGTTAAATTCTTTCATTGTGGTATCTAAGGAATTAATAGCTTTTGCACAGTTTAACTTGAGGGGTTAGAAGCATAACCTTCCAAGAAGTGATGAATTTCAATTTTGAATATGCATGAGGATGATTATATATTTCAGTTTTATTCCTTTTATGGGATTTGTACAATAATACTTTATCCTGTGGGGTAAAGGAAGGAAATTAATTGGTGCCAAGTAAACGAGAAGTACAATTAATACTGAGAGAAACTTTTAATCCTATATGGTTCAAAACTCCTGTTAAAAGTGTTCTAAAATTAATCTTAAAAGAATGTTAGTAGGAAAAAATTAGTGGGGTGATAAGGTACTTCAGAATAAATTTAGGAAAAAGTTTCTTAAATTGCCCAATGAACTAAATTATCTAAAAGACATAGAAATTCATGGGGAATTACTCAGACTCGATGAGAATGCTACCTTCCATGTTTTTGTAGAATTTTTTGTAAGAAATGATAGTGAGGGAAAAGTTAAGGGCAAATTATTACAGGCTAAGTCAAAGGTAGCATCTCTAAATTCAATAGTTATTCCTATATTTATTTACGACTTAATAGCAAAATCTAAAATTTACTTATGTGTTTTATTTGCCTTTCATTTTAAACGTAAATATAATTCATAAAGGAAACTTATGTGTTTTGTAAATTTCGCAAATAAAATGGTATAATCAATATTTAAAAGAAAATAAGCACACTTTTAATATAAATAAAATAAATGTTTTACGAAAAATTCTGCACATACACAGATTGCAATATTCGTCATCTTTTTCAGAAATTGATAACATTAAACAATGTATTTCATATTTCAAACAGTAAAGTATTTAAGCATATTTCTCACATGTGTAAGTTTTTCAACACTGCAAATATTTAAAGTATAAATTTTAAGTATTTATACAGGAAAATTAATCAGTTAATTACTTGCTCATTTTAATAGTCCGTGGTCGATATCGCTTCAGAATAAACAACAAATGAATACAAATAACTCGTGATTCGTAGTTAGTTTCTCTTGACATTTAGGGGACTACTTAGCTGTTTTCTTGGGAGAAAAGGATTTTGAATATTAATAGGAAATGCAAATTCCCACACACACAGAAAGCGAGATTTCCCGAAGGCGGTGCGCATTAATTAGTGACAGAGCGTCATTCACAAATATGATGTTGAGTATCACTTATATCTTAATGGGCTGTTTGAATTCCCCCACAGTTCAAAGGCATAATCGTTTATTTATTTATACAAATTATGCAATTGTGAGCCAAAGGAGTTAGTTCTGTTGCTTAGCGTGAATTTGCAATTACAATAAAGAGAATTGCATGCTTGTTTATGTGAACTGAGAAAGAAAAATCAGCTCTATGACTTATATTGGTAAGTTTAATGAGTGTTATAAATATACTTAAATCTGTGTAACACAGCAATTTCTCTGTTATAATTAAACTTCAATTGATGTGTTACAAATCTATAGGGTTATTTGTTGAATATTATGTTTAAATCAGTAATATTTTGAAAAGCTGAATTTTGTGATATACGAGTTGATGCTAACGAGTATCTAATAATGCAGAGTATATAGGCAGCATTCTTATACATAAATATTTACGAAGAATTTATTTTCATTTTTATTAAAAAATTGTAAAATGTGCCAAATTTTCTCTTTGTTTAATTCCATTTTTGACACTTTTTAACACATAATTGAATAAAAAAAATATCAAATAATTATATTAATTAGAAAATTAAAATTAAATTTAAGAAAAGCTTGACTCCAACGTAGGAGGATATCTTAAGATTTCAGATATATCACGAAAATGTTGTAATTAGGAAAAATAAATAAGGAAGCTGGAAACTCAGTCAAATAGTCACTGTTAGGGATTAAAAAAGTTATAAGGTTCTTTCGAAAACCATTCAAGAAATTTTCAGTAATTATGAATTATTTGGAACCATACACAATTTCCGAACTGAATAAATCCTTTTGCTCGAAATTTTCTTTTCGTAGAGTTATCTTATTCCCTTTTTTACCAATTTTAATATAACTTGTGATTTCAGAATAAACGGTAATATGATGAATATCAAGCAGATGTTAAATCATTCAT
>JAPDSC010153253.1:38990-56541 GCA_026290005.1 Latrodectus geometricus
CAGAATCTTGAAATACAACATAAACAATAGTTAAAAAACAATGTTTATCTTGTATTTCAAGATTCTGGACAATATAATTAATGTTTGAAAAAATTCCAGATGGAATAATTATTATTAAAGATAAATTGACTGCTATGGATAACAAGTTGTGAAATTAACATGTAGTAAATATTTAATTTGTTTTATCGGTATTGTTGACATAAGCTTCGCATCCCAGAGCAGTCGGCTAAGAAAAAAAATAACAGACCTATATTCCTTGGCACAACCCCCGTTGGGCTGTCATGCTACAGAGATTAGTCTAGTTTATAATTGCAATTTAATTATTTTTTATAAAAAAAATACAATCTCTTAAGCAAAAACTTAAAGGAAAAATGTATATCTTCAAACTAGATTGATATTAAGTTCTACCTCTAGTAAAACATTTTGCAGAATAAAGCAAAATAATGAAAATTTTGGGATATAAGTTTATTAAAGAAAGTGCATTCAAACTAAATCATATATATATATATTATAAATATAAACTTTTAATTTTTTTCTCCTTCTGATTAGTAAAATAATATAAAAGTACAAAAATATCATATATTTTTCATCAAATAGAAAATAGCTCTACGAAGAATGTAAGTATAATAAAATGTACACTTTGAGAATAAATGATACAATCAGAATATTAATAGTAGTTAAAGGAAATATATAAAATTTATGTGACTATATGAAATATCTTTTTAATAAATGTATTTCAAGTGAGGAAACGTGATTTTATGCCGAATACATCTTTTTTCCTCATACACTCAACAACTTTCAACAACAAAAATGAATAATTAAAAAAACATTCTTTTTTATGAATGTAACTATTTGAACTAGAATTAGAACTATTTAAACAGGGGAAAAAAAGATTATAGGATTTTCTCTAAAGCTGCTAAAATCTCTGAAAAAGTTACTCAAAAATATTGAAACGAGGGTTTAGTTATTTAAAAAAATGTAATCATTTAGGAAAGGTATCTACTTATATGTATAAATCACGTTTTTTCTTACTATATTTTTAATCTTTTTATTCTCTCATCCACTTTTTTTTTTGAGAATTAGAAAGAAATATTGAATTACTAGTTTAAAAAGAAATCAGGCTTAAGAGATAATGCATTAATTTCTTTCGCGAATTTCATCATTTTTATGATTTATTTTTAAAATTTAAAAGTATAAAATGTTAGATAATAATTCCCTGCATATAAGAAGATAAAATTAAGTATTGAGTAATATTTACATTTCAAATGTATAGTTGAAAGCAAATCTTTCAAGAAAATTATTTTGCAGACATAAATACTATCTAATTTAAAAATTTCATTAATATTACTAGTGAATAAAATTACTGTTAAATTGTTTTTTGACCATACACATTTTTTCCAAGCTTTTTTTCATTTCTATATTAGAATAAAATATATTTAAAAACTGAAATAAAAAATGAACTAATTTATGTTTTTAGAAATATGCAATGAAATGAGTTATGCAATGAAAATTGATACAGATAAATAAATTAGCATGAGTTGATTTTATTAAATACTATCTACACTTAATTTTATTTTTTGATTGTTTGCCATCCTAAGTTACTTTTTGTACAATTTTTGCACTGCAATTTAAAGTAGATTCATAACCACTTCTCGTTCAGGTAAATTAGACTTACATATTAAACTCCTTTAATTTTAATGACATTTTGCTGGTGAGTTTGAATACGTAACTGAAGAAATACTCTTACTACACTGATTTTGAATGGTTATAAAAAGCAGTGTTATCATATATATATATATATATATATATTATCCTTATTATGAGGTATTTTCTCGTTATCGGAAGGTAGAAATTTCGAATTTTAAAACAACCGAAAGTCCATCCTGTGTTTGATAATGGTGTCTGAGACGCAATAAATATGTCATTCTTGCACTGAATGATATCTCTGAGAAGTGGCAGACAAAGTCTTGCAACCTTCTATTGCATCATTGTTTTTATATGGGGACCTACCTACTTTCGAGGTTCATGATGACATACATACAGACGTGTGGCACTGAACGAAGTGTCATCCTTTCATTCTTGATAATGTTGAAAAGGTGAAAAAGAATACTAGGATATTAAAATTATAATTATTAATATTAATTTTTTGATTTCCATACATGTTTCTTCTTAAAATGTACTGGTCAAGGATATTTTCTGACCTTGAAATAAAATCTCCAGACGTTAATATTTTGATGTTATTCTAATTATAAAATTTTTAATGTTATTCTATATCAAATTTTTAATGTTATTCTAATTATAAAAGTTTGCCACCAATAACATAGAATAAAGATTCTTCGTATATTATTTAAGTATATAACTGCCAGTTGCACTAAATAAATCTACAAAAAATTAAATTTTTTTTTTTACAAAATATATTTAAGTTTTAAATGTAAAAGAAAAACATAATTCATTTTGAAGGAAACTGTAATTAATCGTAATTAATGTCGCTTACCTGTAAATTAAAAATGCAAATCTATCTCTTTCGAATCCCAGTGTTTATCTACTTTTTAGGAATGAAATGCATTAGAATTAATGTAACTGGAGTAAGTTTTAAGGCGAAAATGTTTTAGATATTTTTCCCTTCGACAAAATATTAATGTTGATATAGTTAACAAATTTTTATATGACAACGTATGTTTATTTTTCATGGTATGCTTTCTTTAGCATTAAATCAGTTTGAGCATTGCCTCTCGTTTGTATTATTTGGAACATTTGAATAGCATTTAAGACATGTTTCATCTTTTAAAAAACACAATTGTCTAAATATTTATCATTTTGAAACTCGACTTAAGAACTCATCTACTTAAATCGTCTGTAGCCCTGGACAGTCCTTTTGATAAAAAGCATAATGGCTGATTGTAGTTTATTATTGAGAAACAAGTTCCAACTTAATGACTTTAGCCAAATATCTAACATTGTACGGATAACATATAGATTTAAAATTAATCCCCTTCGAAATAAATACTCCTGCATGCATTTAACTTGAGGGAATACTTCTATCATCAAGTACTTGCGGTTTTGGTTAAAATTATTGATACAAAAACAAATATTTCATTTTGAAAAAATAAATTTTCATTGAAGATTTAATGTATAATTTTATAATGTGTTATATTTATAAGAATATAATGAACTACCAATACAAGGGTTTCTCGTATAACTTTGAATCATTACATTATGAGGATTTGTAATTTATGCACATTTATAAATGAGAACAAAAAAATCCGTTTTACTAATTTTAGTCAAAAAACTACCGTCCACAGCATAACTTTGCTTGTAATTGAATAAAAATCACATCAAGCACTTATCTGCGCAATAAATTTCCATAAAATCTTATATTATTTAGTTTTTAAGAGCGTAGCTACCCAGTAAACATTAGTTTTTTTTAATAGTTTTTATTTTTTTATATACATATTACTATAATCAACATTTGTTATGTGACCTTTAAAGAAAGTCACTAATAGCGTAGATTATTGATTATATCATCATTATTATTTCCTTTTAAAATTTTGTTTACATAAAAAAAAATAAATTCCATTTTTCATAAAATATACTACCATGGATAGAAATGATGTTACCATATATAGTGGGAGCACCTAGTGGGGGTGTCACAGTGGCCTTGAATGTAAGCCTTCAAACATTAGAAGCTTAGACCAAGAAGAAGATATCATAATTAACCTGTTATTCCTATAGGTATCATTTCACATGAAGGACATTGCAAGCACGAAATATTTAACATGTCTCAGCAGCCATTAGCGGATTGGGATTGATATTTTAGTATTTTATTTAACAGCTTTATTGTTTCAAAGAAGATAATTGTGTCGATAAATCAAACAGATTTATCTTTCTGTAAGATTGCAAAAGGAATTTAGAGAATTGAGAGTAGCTTTCCAAAATATTTCTGATATTAAATATAAGAATTTTAATACTAAATTTATTGATCTTTATAAATAGATGACATGTAAAATAACACGTGGCTACATTCCACTTTGAAACTATTCTTCTTAATTTATGGATTAATACCTAATATTTACTTTAAATTTTTGAAATAAACTTTCAACTATAATCTTAAACAAAGATTTATTGCTGTTAGAGCTAAATGCATTAAATTAGAGAATGTTGCTAAAGTTTTAACATATTAAATCAGGAATTTGATGTCATATATTAACTTATTCACTCGATTTTTCATATTTATAAATAATAAAAAATTACTAAATTTTGCTACAAATAGTTCAAGCGATTCCACTCTTTAATAATAAATATCAAGAGAATAGTTGAAAGTAGTATATTTCATAAAATTTAATTTCATATTTATGTAAATGATGCAGCAAATAATTTACATTATTAATCAATAAACTCATGTGCAGGAAATATATTATTCTTCATTGGAAATAAAATTTTAAACAGAGAAATAAATAGTTATAAAGAAATTAAGAACAAATACTTTATTTTAGAAATGAATGCATGCATATTTAATAAATTCTTTTTTAATTATAATGAAAATTGTTGCATATAAACAGTGAAGCAATTTAAATATAAAAATATCAAATGTTTAATGCTGTACACACTTATAGAAAAGCAATGTTAGTAAAGTGTTTACATTTAGAAAATTAAATGAATAAATAAAGTTTACACATTGCTAGATTAAAATTTATAAAACAACCATAAACTTATTTTTGCTTTTCTTGGTTATAAGTATAATTTTAATATTAAATTGAATTTCTTTTAATTTTGTCTTTAGAAACTTTCATTCTCTATTGAAATTGAATATCACATCATATTTAACGTGACATTTTTTTACCTTGCAATGGAATCAAGAAATATTTTGTCATTTATAAGGACTGAGAAATTTATAACTGTTTCTTTGAAATTAATATTTTGAATTCTACAAGCGAATTAAATTAAAGATATGATAAATCACAACATTTATAGATCAGAAAATATGATTAGAAACTTATTAATATGTATTGTTGCATGCATTTATAAAGTAAGTTTTAAAATATATTGCACTTGCAATGTATGTTATTTCATTTATTTTTCCTTCCCTTTTACATAATTTAAATATACTATTCCAAATTTAAAAGTTTTATTTATTTAGTTATTGTGTCGAGTCATTTATTGCTAATTTTAGAAATTAATTTCGAATTTTTATGTTTCTTAACAATAGGTTAAAACAATTAAAAAAATTAGGGAACAGATTTTTGTAGGTGTTGTATAGTCTTTGTATAATAGTAGTTGCGCAATCTTAAATCTGTATGTGTCTTTTGCGTTAAATACTTTTCAGGCACATCCAAACAATGAAATGTTTTTCAAGATATTTTAAGACAATATTTTTTATAACAAAAAACGTCTATTTCGGATTCAGATAAAGTCTTTGACCTTCTCAAAAACGATATCTTAATCTTGTAAATATTATTGTTTTAGCAATCTTAATAGACAGTAGCATGTGGTTAAGATTTATTACCAGTAAGAAATTCTTAGAACAAAATGATTTCTAACACACAAAAATTTTATGTTGGAAACATGTGTCTGGAAATTTTGAATCGCACACCATGAAATATCCTTATCCTTAATAGCTACATCTGATAACTGTAAAAATCCTTATACCTTGCTTGTCATTGCTAAAATTTAACTCCTTTTCAGCCAAATTGTTGGTGCAGCCATTTGCAGTTTTCCAAACGAATTTAATATTTCATTTAGAATTTGTAACATGTCTATATATTATCCATTAGTGTCATGCTCTTAAAATGCCCTCTAAAACTCGTTACTTATTGCAAAATAGAACCACTTGATACCATGTTCTGTTGGTAATAATGGGATATAGACAGTTTCTATTGACGACATTTGTATACAGCAAACCGTAATCCTTGTAAGCTACAGTTAGACCCCTATGAAAGTTAAAAACGATCTTAATAATCATTTTATTTTTCACATGACACTCACAATATTTTTTAAGCTTCAAAGTTAAAGTACAATTTTCATTGTAAACATATTGCAAGTGATATATTCGAAAGTTTATAGAGTGTCAAAATTAATTAATAATACCTAAGAATTTTTACCATGTATCATAAAATAATTTAAGAGATGCTTCAAAAAAAATTATTTTACACTATCTTTATGAAACTTGTCAACCCTAAATTTATCTAATTACTTTTCCGAAGCAATATACAAATATGGTAAAACCATTAACATTCATATTCTAATGGATCTCTGATAATTAATAAAAAAGAAGGACATGTGGTGATTCTCAGAAAATAATTAAGAAGTCATTTGAGGATTTTCAGCTTAATATTTCCGTTAAAGTACTTGAAAAGAGTGCAAGAAAAAATACTAATGGATATTTTTTGTGTGTTAAAAAACAGTCATTAAGATTTGTTTTTTAGTTGGGAAAAATTAAGGGTTTTAAAAACATTTAATATATTTCAAAACTATTAATAAATAGAACTATATATGATTAATGAATTTTGGAATTTTCTTCATGAGAAAAGGAAATTACTTGACAATATATTGATTATTATCTAAATTAATGGGAATAACAGCTTTTTTTTACGAAACGTTATTTAAATCGATACAAAATATAATTAAATAAAATTCTCCTTGTAAGGGAAAATTTTTAAATGCTTTTGAAAGTAATCTATAAAACTTAAAAATTTTGTGTAACATTTTATTTAAGTTTTTGTAAAATAATAATTTTCAAATATTTATAAAATAATTTAGAAAATAATCAAATAAAAAAAACTATTATTTTAAAAAATACTGTAAATGCAATGGGGTTTCTTTACAGCCCAAAAACCTAATAAAATGTTTTTTATTAGTATCTTTATTCGTCATATGCTTACATCATTTGCAATTTCAAAAATTATTGTTTATCTGGAAAGACAATGAACAGGATTATTGTCTGTTTGCATTAATCAATGTAAATAAATGAATTTTGATAAATGTAATTGTGTGTGTGTGTGTGTGGTGGAAGGTTTTTTTTAGTTAATGTATTAAAATAAATAATATGAATTCTGAATATTTTTTTATCTGAATGTATAAATTAAGAATAATTTTCTCAATTGGTTTAGTTCTTACAAAGGTTCAGATAATATAGCTCAGTAAATATATTTTTATAGTATAGTAAGAATACATTTTATAATATTGCTCTTTCACGATTTCTTTAATTATATTCGCTGGCTGTTTTACTGCCAAATTATAAGAAACACAATGTTAAATTCACTTTTCTTCGGATATGCCTAATTTTTTTTTACATTGAGAATTTTTCTGTAAAAATTCTTTCACTTATGAGTATTAGAAAAACAAATTGAAGTCTAACTGTTGAAACTAAGCAAAAAGTTTTGAATTTTAAGAAGAGTAAAGTACAAAATATAATGAGCATTCAGTTTTGAGATGATAACTTCTATTAAAATGTAAGCCATTGCTGCAAATAAATACTACAATATATAAATATTAATATTTATTTTGGCACATTCTCGGGATTTCAGTTTTAATGGGTCCTTTGAGCTCCGTGGGTTTGGAACGTGCTCACTTTAATCTGTTTTTTCACTTTGAGCTGCTAGTTATTGAGGTGAGTTTGCTTGCCATACGGAATGATGCCTCATTTGGAGATGTATAGATTTTCAAGGGGCAGTCGCAGTTCTACCCAGTACTTGAATGCCTGGTGGTATATTGGTGATATGGTCTGGATCTCTTTCTTTTGTGAACTCATGCAAATTTTTCGTGTCCAGTGCATACATTTGCAATGAATCCACATACTCATGATTGGTACTCTGGTGGTGTACTGGTGATGCAATTATTTTCTAGGGCTCTAGATCAGATCTGACTACATAATTCAGAGTTTTAGTGGTCATTTTCGTTGCCTTAAATCTGATAGCAAACGTAAGCTCTACTTTACTTGTTACAAATACGCTGTCAACCAGCAGGCTAGCTCCCTATACCTTTTTTGTATCTGGGGTTTACTAAGGAGAATTTTTTTGCGAATCTCCTGCTGTTTATTGATTTTGTGTTGATTGAGGTGGTCATGGATCTGATTGTTACACCAAATCCATGTAGCATTGATACACCAGATTCGATCAGAAACAACAAAAACATAAATGCATCAAAACTCACGCAGACTTTTGCAGAAGAAATTTCAATTTAAAGCAAATTTTTTATAATTTTATTGTTACATCATTATAATAAGAAGTTATTTCAGAGCAATCACTTTTCTTCAACAGGAATTGTGGTTTCTTATACATACACATGATGCCATAAGCACTTAAAATTAATCCAGATTTTTAACCACAGCTAGACTGCGTTTTCTATCATTAGCCTCTTGTCCAAATTTTGACGATAAACGACGCTTTAGTTTTATTTTCAATACTGGCATAAATTATTCATTCGTTTTAAAAAGACACCGTCTCATATGAGAAATATGGGAAAATAACTATAAGAGAAAGAAAAGAACCATCTTCAATTTTGTATAGTGTATTCCTAATGTATACATACAACTTAATAGAGGGACCCACCAACTGTACCAAAAGGTTAAGGGTAACACTCCTCTATACCAGTAGAAAAACAATGACCACTCAATTAGAGGCTTTCGATGGATCCCGTGTATAATTATTATACACATTATTTATGAGGAGCAAATTTTACAAATTTACATAAGATATGGTTATCAGAATAGCCGTCAATTCTTTTGCAAAAATAATAAGATAGAAAAGTTTATTAGATAAATGAGGAACCATATGTAAGTAAAGAATCAATATGTAAATAAGAAACAGAAAGACCGTATTATAGCTAGTCAAAAGAATTTGAGAATTTTGTTGTTAATGAAAATGATAATAAATGAAAAAAAATGATGAAATATAAATAAACAGTTACTAGTGCCCTTTCACTGTCTTTTCGATCAACGACTATATGAGTATGAGGTTAGTACCGATCAAGAATGGGAGGAAAGAAAGAAAGAAAAAAAATTTTGTGTGCTTAAAATATGCTAGTCATTGGTAGTTGTAGATGTCCATTGGGAGTTCAGAAGAGAATATGGAAAAGAAAAATAACAAGGAATTTTGCGGTAGCCTCTGCAATTTATCATTCATGTGCATGCTTGTAATACTTTTGCCCTTTCAAGATAAATGAAATACTTACACTAGCCTTACATATAATACCTCATGAAAGAAAGCAAAGTTGTCGGATGCCATGAGTTTCAATATTCGATGTATGTTAGCAGTGATTAGAAGAAAACATAGCAATACTTTGCACACAGTCACACACACATCATTATCCTATTACCATTTTTCTTACCTCATAAAACAATGCTTCTGAAGACATAATCCAATACCAATCAATATTCGCTATTAAATATTCAAATCTTTTCCAACAGCTTTCGTTTCTATAAGTATTTTACCTATGCTAGTGCTAAGTGTGGTTTAGAGACGAACTTTATAATAAAGGTTCTCGAACTTGATCCCAATAAATGTTGAATAACTGGATATTGATGTGGCATTTCTGCTTTTTCATTACAGATTTTATTGGGGTATATATTTGAGGGTTATTCGAGTATCTTTGATTGTAGCAGAAGAGTATTTCCAACTTTAACCAGAAATTTATCCAATAGATATTATAATGCCTTACCACATCCTTAAGGTTTTAAGTTATTCAACTCGCAATAGCTCAACTAAATTTGTATATACACGATAGCATTCACTAAAATTGAAATTATTGTTAAAACTGCAACACAATCATTGCCTTAAATGCTTTTATCTGCTTAATATGTCTGTTTCATCCATTTTGTAAGGAAAAACAACTATAATTGTAATGAAAGGTACTCGAAATATTATATATGTATTTTAATTTTATGATAAATCAGAACTCTTTTAAAATTGAAATTTTCAAAAACAAATGTAGATTTGATAGCATATTTAAATATATCAAAAAATTGTCTGGTAAAATTTGCCGTATATTTGTTTTATTAATATAACTTATTAAAAAAATCATTTTGCATGCTTATAATCCTGTCAATATTTTAAGTAACGTTTCATTTTTATTTTATTTAAACAATTAATTAGAAAATTAACATTAAATAGTTATTGAGAATTAATAAATTCAACAAGCCGAGAATACCCGAATGACATATCAATAACTATAAATAATTCTCTCAATAATATGTTAAAAATATGCCATATTAAATTATTTGATCATATAATTTCAATAAAAAAAACCTTATACTGTAAAATACATAGATATAAAACAATATATGTCTGATTTAATTTCAAAAGGCAAATTAAATATTACTAGCTCTCCTGAATAATTTTCCAATATTTTTTTAAATAATAAAGACCCACATAGTTTTTGAACTCCAAAATATTTCTTAATTTTTTTTTTTGATTAACTTAAGTTTAAAAATGCTTGAAATCATCTTTTAAAAAGTAACTTTTGTTTTTGCATATTACTATCATCAGTGATATAGAAATAATTAAATTCAATATTTGATTCAAGGAAATATTTTATTTCTCATGATCATTTCATTAAAAATTAGAAAAAAAAGTAATCCTTTTTTTACGGTTCTTAGTTTTTAAAGGAATGAAGATAGGCTTTCTTCAAAAATAAGTATTCTTTGATTTTACATATTCTTTGATCGTTTCTAAATAAAGGTATTTTGAATATGAGATATATTACAACTTACAGTTTAATAAACAATCTATTTAAGAGAAACACTCTGCAGCGTAAAAAAGTTAAATATTCATGGATATAAGTGATTTTTTCCATTTAAAAGATGTCATGTTTAAAATATCTTTGAGATAAAAATATCTTTGAGACAAAATATCTTAGAGAGAGCTATTTTCATTCTGTGCGATAAACTAAAAAGATTTAAATATTTATGAAGAAAGAAACATGAATATTCTTTTACGTATTGTCTATGCTCTGATTCCAGTTTAACACATTTATCTTTTGTTTATTTTAATTTTCAAAAATAAGTTTAATGTACTGATATTTCAATAGACTACCATTTTAAGAAAATTTATAATAATTGATTGACGCATTATATTTCAATATTAAACATTGACCCATTATATTTTAATGATAAAGTCACATTCAGTAAATTTATAGATTTTATATTTGTTGTTTTATTTTAATATCAATGAATGTAATATCTACTAATTTGTTTTCTGAATCTCAGATGCATCACTTACAATGACTTTTTTTAAATGTAAGAATAAATGTTAAGCAATCATACAAAAATATCCTGAAAATTAATTTAAAGTAGACCATTTGGCTAAAATTCATCGAAAATTCCTTAATTTAAAATAAATGATCCCAGTGTGGCCTTAGTATACATCACCAACGCGATACAAGAGCTGAACCAACAAATGAGTGTTTTCTGTGAAAATCTAATGCATTCGAAAAGGAATTTCAACAGAAAGATTTAAATGCATTTGAAAAGAGCATGATTGATGATTTTCATAAATTAAAACATTCCATCAGAGAGGTTTATCAGATGTAAAATTTCCCAGTTCATCATTAGCGATGTCATAGTCAAATGCAAAAACCAAAAAATACAAAATTGTTCATTGATTGATTCTGAAGAAATTCATAGAAAGGTGTTATGCTTGACGATTGGCAAACATCTTTATCATAGATTTCAGAAGATTTATACCTTAGATTAAAAACTGAAAGAAGTAATGAAAACTGCCATGAAAAGATAATGATGCTTAAACTTCATGATCCTTACAATATTAGTAAGGTTATTGATTGGCAGAATAAGTAACTTAGGAAGTTACTTATTCCACCTATCAATAATCTGGGACAGTATATGCAAATGCAATTCTAATTATACATCAGAATAGGACAAAAAGGACTAATGATTCATAATACACGATTCTTAAGAGGAATGAAATACTGTTTCAGCAAAGTTGTAACAGAAAATGGTCATAGATTACCCTGATGAGTACACCTTATATATGAGTACACCTACGCAAAAATAATATCGCTACATTTTTTTTGTTTATACATCTGCTGCTTTTGAAAAAAACTGCATTGGGTGTTTGATAACATTTGGCCACATTATTAATTTACTGTAAAAATAAGTTTCTTTAAGTTATGAGTCAGGGATTCAAGTCTGCTTAGTAATAAGACAGTTTTTTTTTTAAAGAGGATGGTATTAAGTTTGAAATCAATTTCTTGAATAACAAGGACATTGCATTTTTCTTCCCCACGGACATCTCTTGTATCATGCTCATTAATTTTCTTTAAGTTTAAGATTTTCTTTAAGGATTTCCTATGCAACTGGTGAATAAAATACCACCAGTGAACATTTTCCGTGGTAATTCATATATTGTGTGTTTCAAAATGTTTAATATCTCATGCACAAATTTCAGGAGATAGTTTGTTGTTTTTAGATTACTTGATACAAGAGCTTTTTTATTGGCTTTATGAATATCTCCAGTAAGTAAAGCAGAAGAGTTTTCGCAGGCACTTATATGCAGTTTACATGTACTTTCTGCATTTATTTTGAAATGAAAACTTGATTCGATCATTCGATTGAATCCATGAATGGGATTGAACCCTTGCTTTAATATAATATATACAGACTTAATATTATCAATGAAGGAAAGAAAACATAAGCCAGTATATGACTTTCACATCTCATAAAATGAAAGTCTATTAAACAAAAAGGATATGAAATGGCACACTCCGTTAATATTACACGACTTTGGTAAAATACTTAAATACTTATCTGGAAGTAAAAACAATGAAATCTTGATATTTTACATTAGAAAAATAAAACCATTAATGAAGCTTTTTCAAATGTCTTTTTCATTAAGTGGACTGATTAAAGATTTTGTAAAATTTTAATTTCACTTGAAAATTAAAAACTTATTATCATCTATCCACTAAAATTTTCATTAACGTATTTTATTGTAAACTTATTTGACTTGTGATTATTGTAATTATTTTAATATTAAAAAAATATTTTGTTGCAGTTACATAACTCTGTAATCATTTAAAAAAACTGACAAGTTAACTATATATTTTTATTATATAACTGTTTGTTTAATAGTTAAAATGTTTCTTTTGTTTCAAGATTTCCTTAATAAATGAATGGTTACACATTTTTCATAATTATAAAGATAATTCTGTGATGTTTATGCCTACAATGATAAAATAATCTATTTCTATTTCTGAACAATAACTCGTAATTCAAATTCGATAATTTTAATGCCTCTATTTGCTTTTCGCAAGCAAGCTTTGATAAATGTGAAAAAAGTACGTATTTAAATGTATATTTTATTCTGTCAATAAAAAAGAACTATTGTTGAAAGATCGCATGTTAGAAAGTTACATTTTTCATTTTATTATTTTTTATGAAATAATATACTGTAATGTATTTAAAAATTACATTTTTCAATCATCTGCATTAAGGAAATAAAATTTATAATAACTGTTAAGTTTGATGACAGAAGCAAACAATTTTGAGTATTTTATATTGATTTTTCTATATTTTAAATAAACTGTAATAATATTATATGTTTTTCCTGTTATTTTCATGGGGTTTCATCTTATTTTTAGGAATTTCTTTTCCTCTGTATCTTTGTTTATAATTAAAAATAATCTATAATATAATTATTATATACGTAATCTTTATATCTTCATAATTATAGTATTCATTCAAATTTTTAATTTATCCATAGTGCATAACTTTTTCTTAAAATATATTTATAAATATGCAGTTTACTTATTAAGATTTCACACTGCATAATGGACAGTATAATAGCCAAAAGGTAATCAATTCCTTCTGTATCTATCTTATAAATTGTCTTTTGTGAAGACTTTTAGGTGACCGTATTAACGTGTCGCCTGGGAAGAAACTCGAAAACTTCTCCAGCCTTCATCTCAAGAATCTTGGACACAGAAGACTGGTGCACAGCATCCATCACCCATTGATCTACCAATGGCCATGATAAAAGCCGGAACATTTCACTGTGAAGAAAATTTTAACTTTTGTGCAGCATATGTAATTCGCGTGTCATACATGTATCTTTCACAATGATTTTGAGTCAAACTAGATAATAAATTCTCTCATACATACATACCAATCCTCTAAGAACTCAAAATCAAATGATATACTGTTAATTTACTTAAATGCAAAATATATTTGTATCACTATAAAGTATATTGTAATGAAGGAAAAGGAATAATGGCAAAGTTTGCAATATAAAATGTACATTCATTAAACATTCTTACATATTAATAAGTGTAATCATGTAGTTGAACATGTAATCATCATCTGACTTTCTCTTCCATGTAAAAACATTCCTAATTTGTATAAAAGTTAACCAAATGTAAAAATACTCAGAAAAATTTCTTTCTCATGTTATACAAAAAGCTGGATTACATTTATATTTAAATAGATTACGAGAAACTCTCACAAAGAAAAGTTAATGTTTTACAAGATGTTGTCACTTTCTCCCTTTTGAACAGAAATAGTTAAGAAAAGTTAGAGAATTTTCATTCTTTTTCTCGTTTCTCTGATTACAATTTCTAAGAATCTGAACTGTAAGGGATGTATAAATAAATAGAGAAAAAAGTAGAATATATTAAGAGAAAAAGGCTAAGGTAAGGCGAAGAAAATACAATCTCAAAGAAATTATAGAATTGTCGTTCTTGTGCGATAAGAGAGAAAGTTTCTGTGTCTCAGCTTATAAAAGCAAGGGGAAAAAATTATGTTTTGTTTTGTTCGTCGAATTGCAGCTGCCGTATCCGACAACAGCTGCTGCTTTAGAAAATCAGAATTTTGGATTGTTGTCAGTTTGTTTCTTTTTTCTTATATTTCTAAATATATTTTTTGTATTCTTTCTTTCCATTTCCATTCTGTCATTTAGATGTTATAGTAACTACTTAGGATACTGAATTATTTCTAAGAACGATTGGAAAATAAATTAATTTACTCTAATAAGTTAGTTCCTATAACACAAACTGTGTACCTTAGTTTCTGTGAAAAATTATTACAGCATTTCTATATTGGTTATTCTTCTTATTGGAGTGAAAGTGTATTATATAAAAGTTTTAATACGTTCATGGATTTATAGTTAAATTATAAATATTTTCACGAAAATAATTTTTGGCATTAGAAAACTTTGATTTCATATTTTCTCAGATTATTGAATTCGATATTGAATTAATTAAAATATTGAAAAGGGCAGCATTCCAGGCAAACTGTAACGCATCTCTCCAGCTATTTTAAATGGGTTGCACAAATCTGAAACTCAAAATTTCACATCCGAAGTCGAAAATTCTAATCCTTCATAGGAAAACAAAGTTTCTGAAATCCAACCCAAGAATAACTCTGGATGGCACTAGTCTAAGACACACCAAGACACTAACGTACCTTGGTGTCATAATTGATAAGAAAATGTCCTTTCTACAGCACATCAGAACACTAAAGAAGAAAATGGTCCCGATCGTTCAACGGTTTCAATCCATGATAACAAGAGACTGGAGCGTTAAAGGCAAAATTACCAAGGCCATTTATCTCTCTGTCATGGAAAAAATGGCAACATATGGCTCTTCCCTGTGAACCCTTCCCATTACAGTCAGAAAACAGCGGCAATTGAACAGCTTGCAACGTTATTTCACCCTGCTTTTTACCAGAAGTTTTAAGACCACGTCCATCACTGTGCTTAACATCTTCGCAGGATTACCACCTCTCCATCTCACCTGCACTCAGATAGCCCTCAAAACGAAAGTTCTGCAGCTAGGAGAAACAATCACAACTGAAGGGCACACTTTCGTTGCTTCTGA
The DNA here is from genome assembly GCA_026290005.1 of Latrodectus geometricus. NCBI lineage: Eukaryota > Metazoa > Arthropoda > Arachnida > Araneae > Theridiidae > Latrodectus > Latrodectus geometricus. Next base: position 54,813 of record JAPDSC010153253.1, read on the forward strand.
CTTTGAACGACCTGTGCACAAAGACCGTGAACATCCATCGAAAAGACTGAAGGGTATTCTCATCTACAACTTACCTTTTCAGCTGTCTTCTAAAATCGGCTGCAAATTAGTGGCAAAACCCAAACCTTATAACATCTATACAGATGGCTCACGAATTGAAGGGAAAAGAGGATCAGCATTTGTAGTCTACCACGACAACTACATGATCTGCGAGGCGAAATTCAAATTAAGGGTCCGGAACTCTGTTTTCCAAGCGGAAGCAATTGCCATTGTCCAAGCAAGCAATTGCAATTATCACCCCCATAGACCACCAGAATTTCACCCCGGCAACCATCTGGTCAGACAGCGCATCAGTCTTGTATGCACTTCTTGGTCCACTATATAAGTCCCCGATCATCCACTCAATTCAAAACAAATTAGAAAGTTCACCATCACAAATTAAATTGAGCTGGATAAAAGCCCATCAATGTGACATTGGTATTGAAAGTGCGGACAAGGCAGCTAAGGAAGCCAACGATAATTGATGATACCGAGGCGCTGATTATCCCTTTCCTGAGGGCACTCACTGGGCAACTGAAGCAATTCACCATAAGCAACTGGCAGCAACTGTGGGATAATGCTACAACTGGTCGAGTTACCAAAATCTTTCTCCCAAGAATCATCAATCAACATACATATTGTAATCCTTACCTGAATCAACTCCTCACATTTCACGGCCCATTCCCACAGTACTTCTACAAAATCCAGAGAGCAACTTCCTCCTATTGCATCTGTGGAGCCCAAGGTGACCCACTTCACTATATTTTAGAGTGCTCGGAAACAGCCCCCTAGCACCTAAAGAAGCTTGCACAACAAAACAACACAGATTTTCTCAAGTTTTGCCTAGGGGAATTCCATCGCAGACAACTACTTACCGAGAATATGTTCTATATGACTGGAAGAGGACTGAAGCTCTGCCGTGACCTGAGACTAACATCCTCTACTGATGCTGATGACGCAGGTAACCAAACCGAGAACTCGGGCAATGAATGGTAGCAACAACAGTCCTATTCATGAAACACCAAAAATAACAACAACTTACAGGGACAGCCAAAAGAACTCGCCTCTGCTCCTCAGCTTTTAACCGGCAGCTCACTTGGGCGTATTCTGCATACACGGACTTTCTTTTCTCCTCACCTTGTAATTTCGTTTTGTTTCGTCTCATGCTCTTCCAATGTTTTGGCATATAACCAATTAGGAGTTGAAGCCCTTTTACTTGAACTAGGGCAATCTGCCTCCAATTTGTTACCCACTATTATTTTATTTTAGTTTTATTATTTTTTTATTTATTTTCTTATATTAAATATTGCAGCGACGCAGGTGCTCCCAAGCACCTCTTAGAGGTCTAGGGGGCTCTAGGTGTGGGGACCCGTTAACCACATAGTACAGTCCGGGGTCTCCCCACATAGTCAATCAATCGCGAAGCGAGTGAAAGCCTTGAGATGTCCACTGCGTATGCTTAACTCCCCATTTATTTTAAAGATAAAACAAAGAACGCGTGATGAGACCCTCGCAGAGAGAGTCACCATTACATATGGGGGCTGGGGTATTGCACCCTCTATGGCATCAAATTTGCCACATAATGTTTTGACATTTTCACTCCCAAATATCTATCTATCTATCTATCTATCTATCTATCTATCTATCTATATATATATATATATATATATATATATATATATATATATAT
>JAPDSC010153267.1:0-31690 GCA_026290005.1 Latrodectus geometricus
TCAAGGTTAAGCCTTGTAATTTTTTTGTTCATATTTTAATTGTAATTGTACCTATTTTAAGGAAAAACAGATCTGGTCCTAGTCTGTGAACTCTCAGTCAGATAAAATCTCAGGTCTGTTAATTGTTCATCATAAATTTGCAATCATGAAAGAACAGCATGAACTTCATATTAAAATAAATTTTAATTTTGTTTTAATTCTCAAATTTAAAGGGCTTTGTATTTTTGATACTTGAAAAAGTTTACAAAGAGGTTTAATGGTTTCATAGGTTTTGAAAAGTCTATGATTTTTTTTTTCAAGAGCATGGAATTTTGTTCATTCTATCCATATAAAGGGTACATTTATAATTAAATTATAATCTAATTATAATAAAAAATATAGAGGAATAATTAATGCTTCTTAAACTTATGCATTGTGGCTTTACTTTGAAGTTTTTAATTTTTTTCTGTTAAATTTTGCATAGAAGCTTGAAAAGTCTTAATATTCATTTATAAGCTTGTAAATCTCATTTAAAATTCACCTGCGTATAAAAGTACAACCATAGTTTTGAAAATTAATTACAAATGGTAACAAGGAAAGAAATATCATAATTTAAATAGCACTAAGCAATTGATAATAAATTTTTTTCATTTGATTTAATCTTTATTTTGAAACCTCTAAAAAATTTTCGTCTTCAGCTTTTCGAAACAAACATTAAGCGTATTTGATATTCTACAGATGTGTGTGTGAGTGAAGTGAAAATACCTATACTATTAGAATATATTTGCTTTAAATATTCAAATTATTTTACATTTATAAAAACTCAAAACTTCATAATACATATTGATAATCAGAGATTATATATTTATATTGTTTTTAACTCAACACTTATTTTATAATCATAAAATATTTTATTTCAAATAACAAAAAAATATACGTTTTAATATTTCAGGTAAATATTTTTCTGAAATCATATAGAACGAATGTTGAAAAACTTGTGTTCACATTTATCTCTGAAAATTGAATTTTAAAAATTATCTGTCTCTCAATTACTGTATAATTTTTAAGTTAAAAAGTTGTATCCATGTAGTTCTAAGGATTGACGAAATATATTTATATTTTATTTATGCAATTTAATTGTATTATTTACAGCTCTGCATGGTGGATAACTTTAAGAAAATATTTCTAAATAATTGTTTTTCGTTTTATTGTGGAAAGCTTTCATGATTTACTATTTATAATAATATTAAGGAAGCATATGATAGTAATATCTAAATATTTTCATTGCATACTTAGGTGTTTTAGGAGAATTGAGTTTCAACAAGAAGGACACACTTTAACAAATGCAGACATTAAAGTATTCGTTTTGTATTTTATTGAAACGAGATTTAATGTAAGAAAGGCGATGAATAAATAAAATTATTAAAATATATAAAATAGATTTATTTCTTATCAGTATTTTAATACATTATTTATTTATTTTTATATTCTAAAATTCTCCGCAATAAATGTTTTAAAGAAAAATTTCAAGTGTGCGGTTTGACAAAATATATTATTAAATTCATTTTTATGTTCCATTCACATATTTCCTATTATATGTGAATAAAACATAAAAATGAATTTGGTAATATTCATATTCTATAGTATGTTCAGGGATATAAATTTACTGAGTTTTATATCAATTGCATTTTAAATATAGTGGTCATATTTTATGGGAAAGAAGTTTAGTGCTATAAATGTAATAACGTGTGACATTCGACAGTGCTACCTTAGATCAGATTTCTTGAGGTAGAGTACTAAAATATTCTATATGTCCATAATATTAAAGAATGGGTTTTTATCACCTGATTAGAATAGAATAAAAGGCATAAAATGTAACTTATCACAAAATACACATACTTACGAATATTTCTGATGAAAACTACCAAAGTTGGTTACAAATTTATAATTGTAACATTTATTTAAATATTTTATTATAATATATTAACGAAATAGATTATTTTTTAGCATTTTCAAAAATTTAATACATTTTTAAAACTATTAGAGTCTTTTGGATGTTTTAATTATTTTAATACCAAATTCGATACATAATTTTTCATTCAAAACTTGATTTAAAATATCTTAAAATTGTTAATAATTTTTATTTAACGGTTTACCTATTTTGATATTATATTCCTAATTACTCAAATTTTCTCTTTATGATCTATGCTTTTATGTAATACGCAATTAACTTCCCCTACCCTGAGTTTTGAGATCATTTTTTCCAATGTGTTTAACTTTATATCACTTGATTAATGTTGCTTGTCTTTTTTAAACTTCATATTTGGAAGAAATATCTATTATATAATTATTTTATTTTCAGAGTTTCTTGCAGAAAAAGAGAAATATTCGTTAAAAATTTGAAGAGAAATCTTTAATTTTCACATATTAACAAATTGATATTGGTAATATACTATAACTTTTCACTATTTTATTGAAAGTCTTTGAATTCTGATAGACTGTATTTAATGAATATTGAGATGTGGATATCATCATGAGGAACTTCAAATCAAAAACAGTTTCAGCTTTAAAGCCATTTGCAGTAAGCAAAATATTGAGAATTTTTGTAATCACAGTAAAAGGATAAAATTTAATTACTATTTCAGTTATATGTCACATTTTAAATGTAAAAGAAATACGATAAAAAGAGGATTTAAAAGAACAAACGTTTCAAACTATGTATGGCAAAAGAATGAAAGATTTTCATAAATAAAATGGTATATAACAATAATATGAAATCAAAAATAATTCTACCCAGAAATTATTTAACATCTCAATCTCATATAGAATATGATTATAAATAGATCCCATTTGATGTGTTTTAACTATTTTTATTATATTCTTGGTAATTTTTTTGTTTACTTTTCGACACAGAACTAACATTATTTGAATTTGCATTACATTTTGAAATTATTTGAAAAGTTTTATTCGGGTTTTAAAATAATTACATTTGAAAGAAAATTGAAAATCTGAGGAAAATATATCATTTTTTGCATTTTCTTTAACATTAATTATTTATTTTAAGAATCAAAGCATCAGGGGTCTATTGTGCTTTATTCAAAGTCTTTCATTTTGTTATTTTATGTGATATTTCTAATTAATTAATTTTTATACTAATAATACTACTTAATAATATTACTAATTTTTAATTCACTGATTTTGAATTAAACACTTTCGAAGTTTAAATTAAAACTTAAACATTTATACCTAAATGAATTTTAGTTTATAAGAATATTGTATTATTTTCAATTTTAACTATACTATTAATTTTTTTAATGTAATTACTTATTTTAGACTTTGAAAAAGATGAAATTTTAATTGTATTTTATTCATTCTTTTCTATATTTACTAATATATCATTATGCATAATAATATTGCAATGAGATACTAAAATATATAAAAAAATCACAAACATCAAGTTATCAAAATTCCTTCTGCAAATAATGTAAGGATATTTTTAGTTTGATATAAAATAAATGTAAAACATATGTACATATCTAAAAATATTATAATAAACATAAACTTTTAGCATTGAAAAGCTTACATCCAGTGTAGATAGAAATTGTTAGTTTAAATATAAAATTATTTCTTTTATCATACAAAAGAGAGGCTGCATTTATAGGAATACAGGAATATTTGTGCTTATTCTACTGTTAGAATACAGACGGTAACTATTCAAGAAGGAAACGCAAATGAACATTTTATTTTGTTTTTCTGGTTTGTTGATGATTTTGAAATCATAAGCAAATTAAAACTATTTTTGAATGATTAGCTATGAATTTAGTTTTAAACAGGAATGATGCATATAATATATTATATATTTTGTAGATACTGTAGTAATAGCATGCAAAATATGAAATTGTTATAGTTACTTAATTAACGCAATAGAAAGAAACATAAACCGCTACATTTTTCATTATCTAATGTACTAAATTTTGATTTCAACACACAGCAAACTAAAAATTCATAGTCATTTGCAATTTAAATGTTTTGAGATATGTAAAAATTATTAAAAGAAAAGTTACACCACCTTTTATATATGTAGAATTACGTTACATGAATTTCGTAAGTAATATGGAAAACGTAAGCATAATTTGATTGCTTACAAAAATGTTGATGCTTATTAGATAAGTGAAAACAACCTTCAAAATTATTAACGCGTTATTTTACTTTTACAATGGAAAATGATTTATTTCTTTACAAGCTGAAATTCCATGATTGTCAATTCCAAAATTTTGAAATGATAGAATTGGTAATTTCAAAATAATCATACCAAATAACATTCTAAATGCTTGTGATAACTGATTGATGATATTTGAGACAATATTTCCTTTTTCCGGACTTTTTTGAAATAATTTAAATGCCTTAAGTAACTTAAAAAGAATTATATTCATTTTAGAATAGGTAAACTATCAAAATTCAAAATATTAGCAGCACTGGGGACATTATTAATTTTAAATTTTTATTCGAAATTTTTTTGCACGGAGCAGAACTGGGATTATTATCAAATGTTCATCCAAAAGACAAATGCAAGTTTCAAGTATGGAGAGCTCATTCATTAAAATACTTTGATCTGGGGTCTCTAACAATTTAAAATTGCTTTAGTATTTACATGAAAGTATCTGGTTCAAAACTTATAGAGTATAATGAGTTCAAAACTTAGAGAGTCTGGTTCAAAACTTATGAGTTTGCATATATTATGATTTTAGCTAGTAATTTGAAAACTAAAGTTCATATATATTAATTAATTCTATAATTTCCATATTCTTAAAACATCTATTAGGATATTTTCCAAAAACAAAAATTTTCATAAAGTACATTTTTTTCCTTATGGTAAATATGTAACCTAGAGTTACTAACTGTAGTAATCATCCTACAGTTAGTAACTCTAGGTTACATCCTTATGTTACTAACTGTAGTAATCATCCTTATGAAACTTACTATTAGATTTATATTAAAAGCTTTTGAATAAGAATTTGTTAATTCAAGGAATAAATAACATACCCTATTTATACCAAAACCATTTATAAATTTATTACATTTTTTATTTAACCAATAGAATACAATATAAATATTCAATATTCATTTTTAAAACTTCAATAAGGGGAGGATTTTCAATAATTTATGATCGTAGTTACTTAGCAAATGAAGTAATTAAATAAGAAAATCTTTTCTCATAGAAGGATAAAAGGAAACACTATGATTGGTCATGACTGGAAAGTTTAAATGACAATGAAAACAACATGTCTGATGATGGAAATATCGAACGTTATAAGGAAAAGTAAGCAAATTTTGCTTAGAAATATTTGGCTTCATTGGTTCAAAGTTAGTTTGATATTAATAATTTCGTCACTTGATTTTCTTTTGGTATTAATTGAAAGCCATTTCTTTATTGAGGAGAAATTGCATTCATGAATTTAGAGAAAATGGAATTTTAATAGTTCCATTACGAAAGAAAATTTGCTTCCATTAATATAATTTGTATGTGTTTTAACGTATAATATATATTAATGTATAATATAATGTATAATATATATGTATAATATATATATGATAAATGAAGAGTATTTTTAGATTTCCATTTTCCAACTTGAAGAGAAATTGAGCAAAAAAATTGAGAGAATGAAAGAAAAAAAAAGAAATTGAGAGAAAAAAGTTTCTTTTTCCGATGAAGAAAAAAATTCCAATTACAAATACACAGGCTAGAAAATTAGTATTTATGATTGCGCAATAAATGAAAGAGAAAAAAATTAAAAACATCAAAATTGTAAATACAATTTATTTTTTTTAGTAAGTTTCAAACAAATTGTGCCTTCAAGGAAACTGTGCGATTATTTAAAACGAAATTTAATTTATCAAATTCAAAACAAAATTATTTGTTGAAGAAAATAGTTTTCCTCAACAAGTAGTCAAGGAGACATATAGAATTTGTCATAGGTACATATTATGTAGAAAAGTCGATAATTCAGATGGAATTTTAGAATTATTTCTATAGAATGTTTCAAATAAGTTCGAACATTCTGAAACTTCTGCAAGTAGTAATTTATCAGTCTGAAAACTAAATATCTAGTTTTATCAATTTCAAATAAATAAAAATTGCATCGAGAGACATTTAATGAATATTTTAAGTTAAACATGAGTAAATATCATTGGTAGAGCATATTCTACATTTACAAAGATTAGCACCATATTCTGACTATATGTTATTTTTTAAAATGATATATTTGCATGTTTCTTTCTTGTAAATAATGAATATGTATTTCAGTATTGAACTTATTTGACTGTAAGTTAAAATCTTTTGCATGAAATAAATGCATATTTTGTCTTGCTAAGAATTTTAACTTTTAAATTTATAATGAAGTCTTTACAAGTAGTTTTAATATCCGAGAAGATAACTGAAACAGTCTAACAAAAATGAAAATTGATTGACTTTCTTTACATAGATAGAGTTGAAATTAATAAGGAGATTTTATAAATAATTGAAAATATATGTAAAGAAATCGTAGCATATTTACATTTAAAGTGGATATTCTATTTTTAAAACATGTCCTATTTATCGTAATCTATGTTATAGGCTATATTACTTATGTTTTTATCAGATAAATGGGGTTCACAAACACATTTTTTAGAGATTATCATATGATTAATTATATTGTTCAGTGCTATAATACACAATACAAGATTTCAGAGCATTAAAACATGATGCCAGGCTTAATTTTATAGCCTAACAGAAGTTTATTGTATTCATAGTTTAATTAACTTAATTACCTTTATACAATCAGTAAAATATTAAATGCAGTGATTATAGAATGTGTAAGAAACATTTACAAAAAGTGATAATTGTTACATTTTTCTCCAAAAAATCTTCGAAAAAAACCAATAAAGGACTCACATGTGGACTTTTAGATTACCAAGAACATCGTAATTACAAATATTTCAATTTCAAATATTGTGAACACATTATTAAATTAATAATTGGTTTTAAAAGAGGGAAGACAAGATTTGAATGTATAAATATTGAGAATGAATGCAAGATCTTGAAATGAATAAGTAAGAATGGCGTATTAACAAATGAATCTTTCTGCAAACAAAGTTTATAAAATTCGCCAATTTAAACAATTAGTAATTTTACTATTATAAAGTTATCTTGAATGATATATTAACGTTATATTAAATGATAAATTTTTCGAATTTTAAAATATTTTATTGCTGAGAAATTTTGAATATAAAAGTTAAAAATTCTTATGTTTACTGAATATACACCATTTGCTTAGATTCTCGAATGTTTTTGTTCGTTATTTATGACTTTAGTTGTATAAACCTACAATTTTATAATGTATATAAATAATTGTACAATAAAATTATTTAACGTTAAGAAATTATATTTCACTTCTATTTCAAAGAAAATTGACCATTATTAAATTTTAAAATAATGTGGAGAAATTTTACAATAAACATTTTGTCATTTAACTATCCGCACATTTTTGTGACATACCATATTCCTTCGTATACTTTTACTAAAAAAGCAATTTTTTTCTGACATTATTATAAAACCAAGAAACATATCCATAGCTTTAAATTTGAGTGTATTTGCTTTTTATATTTGTATTAAGTTTACAAGATTATTCTTTTTCCATAAAATTGCATCACTAAACTTATAATTTTTAAAAACTTATTTTACGGAATTTTTTGAATTCGAAGTACAAATAATGAAACTAATTACACTTCAAATAATTGAGAATTAGGAAATTCACTGAACATTTTACCGAGAAGTGTCTTCATAATATAGTATTTTATTTAAATGATTGTTTTATTTATTCACAAAAGTAAATTAATAAGGGACATATATTTTTTGGTGATAATTAAAGTGGAGCATATTTAGAATTTTGATGACTATTCTAATAATAAAACAAAAATATTATTTTTTCCCATAAATTTACTTTTTTCTTATCCAATAATAAAAATCAGAGCTCCAAAAACTATTTATCTAAAACATAAATTTTTCTTTGTCTTTGGTTTCCTAGTAGAACATTTTCAGCAGTAATTATTAATGAATTTTAACATCAATCTTTAATTCCGCTTAAGGTAACTGATTTGTTGAATTTATTGATCCTAGCTTTTCCCTATTTTCAATTTCTAGTTTTTGATTTTTAGTTTTTTTCCAATTTTTGTCAATTGTATGGAATAATTTATTTTCCAACGAATTTAAAGTTTTATAACAAATCTTTTTATTTTATTAGATTTTAAGATATAGATATTTTATTAGCTTTTAATTATTACTTTATTATAAATAAAAAGTAATTACTAAAGTTGTTACTAATATATATATATATGATCTTAATACGCCAATATTCTTTTCTTCATTCTGATGTGTTCTAGTATGAACACACATGCATGTACGCGTGTACTAAGCAATATCTGTTATTATCATATTTAAGGAAATATTTTTTTTAATTTCTAATGGCGGGCACCTTTGAGAAAGTAAGTACATTAGCCCATTTGTCGCAACAAGGCCGGAAACTGCTAATCATTTTATCGTTACCCGGTGGGCACCTGTGAATCAAGTCACGGAGGTACGAGTAGCATCGCTCAAACCACACCACCACAAACCCGTTTATAGGGCGGACCACATTCATCCATCATCTGAGGAAAGGACAAGAAACACAGAGAAAGTACATCCGTGTCCGAGCCGAGATTTGAATCCAGGTTCTCCCCATCCGTTGTTAGTTACGCTAACCACTAGACAGTTTGAGTGGCTATTTAAGGAAATATTTATTAAATAAAAACTTAAAAGTAAAAACTTTAAAATCAGAAATTTACTCTAAAAAGGAAGTTGCTTTTCTTATGCAATACTTTTCTTATGCTTAGAAATGCAATACTTACACTTACACTCACAAATTTCAGATAAGAAAAATTTGTTAATACCATAAGGGATATTTATATTTTTTAATATGTAAATTCTAAATATATATTTTAATTTTTTCTCATCCTTGAATTATATCGAGTTTATTAAAAATTTAATGTTGTGTTAAAGAAAAACTGCTGTTACATATTATTTTATTTTATGATACTTATAGTAATTACATGCATCAATATATAGTGCACCTTGACACACTCTAGCGATTCATTATTGGAGTGAGTGCTACCGTTTCATTATTGGAGCCTCTACCGATTCATTACCTAACATATTTTGATTTTATGCAGTCTTTAAATGATAAGGCTAATTTCTGTGGAAGCAACTGTCTTACTACGCAACACCAGTGAATAAATAGAATAACAGGAGAATATTTAAGTAGATAATGTTAACTTGTTGATCTTCGATTTGCGTCAATGAAATTGAAAAAAACATTCATTCTTTCGCAAATCATGATTTGTGAAAAAATTCATGATACTTTCTTAGCAAAATGTTTAATGTACAGATTAAAATCCAAGTTACACAGCTAAAGTTATTGATCGCTTTTCAAATGTTGGCCTCAAGTATTGATAATTCATTTGTGAAACTAAGTGCTAAGACACTCTATGTATTTCAGCCTATTATCATAAAATACAGAGTTTTATAAGATTATCCTTGTATTTCTCAATACTACACTCTTAAACTTTATATGTAATGTGGAAAAAGAATATAATTTTTGTAAAAATATTTTGATGTATTTTGGACTATATAAGTAAAACTATGCACAAAAATTAAGATTTAATTTATTTCTCTCAATTATGTTTTATTTGAAAATCTTTAGTATAAAGATAATATAGTTCCGAAAAGAAGTTTTGCAGTAATAATAATATGACAACACGATGATATTACATTTAAAATTATAGATTCTGTTTGCTTAGCATTATAATAATATATTTCTCCAAATATTTCATTCATTTGGCAAAAAATTGAAGGAAATGAACACAGAAAACGAGCATTCTGACTAAAATAAAATTTTCATTTCTTAGAAAACATAAATAGTTTTAAATTTTAATAACAATTTACTTTGTTCAATTTCATCTGAATCTTCGGACATTTCACCAATCTTAAATATATTATTTTCATAATTTATAAGCATTATTTCTAATTTTTTCATTTCTTTGAGAACCTCATAAATCTTAATGATTTAATATTGTAGTAATAACATGAGAATTGAAAACGTACCTCCAGTAATTTAATTTGATATAAAGAATATTCAAAGTTTATAAATAACGCTTTTATGCCAGAGAGTATGAAAATATCCTTGATTGTTAACTTTTTTATTTTAGAGTCATAATTTGTATATTTAAAATTCATAATTGTTGAATATTGTTTGCAATTAATTGAATTCCAAATGTATTTGAGTTATAAATAAAATTGATTTCTGTGTAGAACTAGAATCACATTTAATAACTAAGTTTATGAGAATTAGCTTTCTAAGTTTAAAATATTGACTAAAAATATTTTTTAAATCAGATTCAAATTGATAAATAAAACTGTTAATTATCAGTATTTATCTAGCAATATTAAATTTAATTAAAAAAGGTATTCTATTTATGAATAACAAAAAATGAAATGATGATTATTATGCTTCTAAGCAATCTTTAGAAGCACATAAAATATTTGAAAAAGTGAATTAAACTTTTCCAAAAAAGTCATCAAGAAAAAAGTTCAAAGCAATTTTATAAGAGGCACTTGACATAATTAACGAAAAATATAATGATGAAATCATACTCGTGAAAACCTTAATCAGAATTGTTTTTATAAATGTGTATAAAAAATGAATCCCAAAAAAAAATTTAATGACTAGATCCTTAGAAAACACCTAAATGAATCTTTTTTTGAAATATTTATGAAGAGGAAATTTGTAATTAATGATTTTGAATAGAAAATAACTGTCCCCAAATGAATAATTTATTCTAGATATGTAACAAATATTCACAATAAATTCAATGATTTACAATATTAATGCTGTAAGGCATAATATTTGAAAATGCACAAATGAATTAAATAAATAATTTAAAGTATAAGTAAAATAAAATTTCAAAAATTGAAAAATTAATAATAATAAAATAATATATACATAAGCTATACCTCAAAGTATTTATCCAAATCAATTAATTAATTGTTAAAAAGTAATGTTTTTTAAAATATTATAATATTGTATTTTTGAGACGATAAAATATTTAAAAAATTTTATTTTGCAGAGTGTTTAAAAAATAAGTTTTTATCAATATTTTTGAAGAAAAAATGAAAATCAAAGTAATTGTAAAAACTTTTAAGATTTTTAAAACTTTCAAATATTGATATTAATCATATCCTATAAAATATATAAAAAATATTTGTCTCAGAGTTCAAAATACATAAATGATTTTTTAATTGATATGACTGATAATTATGAATAAGGAATAAATGAACTTAATATAATATAAATAATTAATTTATAACTTATCTTTAAATTAGTTATACATATATATCTTTGTTCTACTTTAAGAAATAGTTTATTTTTGTTAAAATATTGAATAAAATCTGAAATTTGTTAATTTATTTATGTTATAAAGAACTGTTTATATATTTAATCATAATAAATCAGAAAATATAACATAATATATAAAAAAGTAGTATTTAAAACTCATAATAGTTTTAAATAATTTCATTAAGAAGAACAGTAATAGGGAAAAGTTGGTTTTCACATTACAGTCATTAGTTTTTCACTATGGATTATTTTCCACTATGGACATATTGATTTGAATTATATTCTATTTTTTACTATGGACGTTTAGGGAGAAATTAATTTACTAATAACTGCATACAACCATATAACAGTTAACTTTCCAGCCTTGGTTTTAAAGTATAAGTCTATTTCATGAAGCTAGATTTCTCTGTAAGGCAAAATTAATTCCAAAATAAATCGGATTTTATCCAAAATTAATCGAATTTTATTCACAATCCAAAATTAATCGAGTTATATTATTTTAGGTAAAATAACACAAAATGTTTTATTAATTAATAAGCTATACATTTGAACACATATTTATATTTAATTTGATTAAAAATAACATTGTATATATGAATAATTACATACAAAACATATTTAAAAAAAAATATTAGTTATTTGTATCAAGCCATAGGTTATAAAGATAGTAAAAACTAGATCCATTTAAAACTTTTAAAAATATTTAATTTTTATACTTTTTGAGTAAAAGTTAATTAAAATATTTATTTCCTATTATTACCATATTTGTAATATAATAAACTGTCTCACAAATGTATTTTTAAAATTTTGGTAATTATTTAAATTTTATCTTAAGAATGTGTTCCTTCATACAAAAACCTGAAGAAATTCTGAAATACTTATACAGTATAATAGTATAAATATCTGAAATACTTATACACTAATATAGCTAACAATTTTACATTCTTAATATTCTTTTAAAATGTACGAAATGATGAGTCTCAGAAACATAGTAAGGTTATACAATAATATATTGTATAAATATTATAGCATTTTTTAACATTTAATAAAAAAAAGGTCTATTTTATGAAAGCTGTAATAATTGTTGTTTTATAATAGTTATTTTTAAAATATATTAATTCATTTATATAAGAAAGACCTGCATACAATGAGAAATGTTTAAAGAATTCTAACTATATCAAAAGTGCATGCCCATTGAAATAAATTGCAAATAATTAATAGTAATTCTTAAAATAAATGAGAAACTGTTAGCATAATGAAGGTAATTTTTCTTTTCTGAAGTACGATTGATAACACCGTGGAAGAAATTACAATCGTTAGAAGAAATAATTACTTTGATTTGCTACTCAAACACAGAAGATTTGTTTTAAAAATAATGAAAGCAACTCTCTGCAGACTTAGTTAAACATTTTAACTTAATTTCCTTATTTATTACTAATACATTTTTGTAACTAATAGTTACGAAAATTTAATTTATAATCACAATTATATGGTGTAATTAATTTATAGCACTCTGCGATTTTTGAAATCATGGTAATCAAAAAGATAAATTGGGAATGACTATTAATAATGGGCATTTACAAATGTTTTAAAACGATATTTTTAAGAACTTAATAATTTCAATTATATTTATAATTGCTTTAATTCTATTTCTCTAAATATTTGTATAAAAATTAACATCTTTATAAAACATGGGGTAAACTCAAAAATTACAAATGTTTTGGTAAATTAAATATATAATAATATAAGAAACATTCATAATATTCATTTAATTGACATATAATTCATTCTATGGCAATGTATTCAAGCTTATTGTTCTTTCAAAATTTTATAATTATGTTTAATTTTCTTCATTTATTTAAAAGCATTTAAATTATTAATAAAAAATATTATAATCATTTTTATTAATATTCTAATTCGAACGAACTAAACTAACAATAAATTAAATTACGTTGGGTATGATACATACATACATAGTACTGCAGGTGGGGCCTGGACTGTACCTTAAGCTTAATGGATTTGGAGTACTCGACCGTCACCAAGTATCTCATTATTCTGTACCACAGATATGTGATGACGATAAGTATGATAAGATCCAGTAATTATGCAATAAAAATTCTCTAAGTTAACTAAATTACATAATAGATTACAAAATAATTAAAATATTTTTAGTTAAGTAGTTAATACATTTTGTAGATTTAGATAATAAATGTATTACGTTTTAAATATTAAACATATCAATGCAAAAACAATTAAAAATACAAAATAATTATTCATCTGCCGCCCACACTGTCTAATGGTCAGAGTGCCTGACTGCCGGAGGTCTTGGATTCAAATCCAGGTTCGGGCATGAATGCACTTTCCCTTTCTCTCTCTCTCCTGTTTGTTTCCTTTTCTTGTATGAATGATTGCCAAGAGTATAAATGGCTACCTACGGCATGTGTGTACAGAAGAAGTCGGATTCCACACCAAATTGCAGTTCAGTTGAAAAAGTGGAGAAGCGCACCTTATATTACCAGCCTGACTCGTTTAAGAAATCTTATGCTTTCTTGAACGTCAAATTAAACAAAATGAACAATAGGTGTATTTATCTGGATAAAGCAGGGGATACGAAATAGTCCATTTAGCATCATTGAAAGAAAACATCTTTGTAGGAGTAATATATTCGCTTGGGTTTGGATTATGTTTGGTATTAGTACTCATATCTTTTAAGATGGTTCAGTTACAAGTGACAGACCATTGCATTCTTACGTATTTCTTTTTTTCAAGATGCTACTAGTAATTATTTATTTTTAATACATGACAATGTAACATTTTATCGAACAACATCTGCACAAAACAGTTAAAATGTAAAAATATTGTCGGAGTTGTCCCCAGATCTATATCCATAAAATGTGCATGCATATTTTAAGCAGACGCCGGCTAGCAGGTTAGCAGGTTATCATCTGCAATCACAGATTTTGAAGGCAATTTTACTCTATAACATGATAGTTATGCTTCAACAAGTCCTTGTCCAATCATGGGCAATGGTTACATATACTGAATAAAATCATGCTTCTTAAAATTTGGACGTTTATTTAACCATTTGTACATAAAAAGTGAAAAAGTCCTTAAAATTTTCATTTTTGGTTTCTTTTTCCTTTTTTATTTTTTTCCCTATTCTTGCATTTTGAGGTTTTATGATGCAATTTGTTCGTTACATCACTAAAATTATTTTATACTTGAAAATATATATATAAATATAGATATTTGTATGTAATTATGCATGTATATATATTCACTGTTAAATTTATTTGTAAGAAAAATGCGAATAAAGTATGCCGTGTTTCAAACGATGAAGTTTGAAAATCCTTAGAAGCGACGTGAAATGGAAATTCAGTCGATTTCGATCGAAACTGTCTCATAATTCAAGCAGATTCTGGTGTAAAAGTTCGATTTTTCATTGTAACAAAAGTGAAAAGAAAGGCTTTAAGAAGATACACATCACTGCCTTAAACTATGGAAAGTGGAATCTGATCAATATATGTTGCTATTCAGTTTTTGTATTTCTTTTAAAAGAATGTAAAGTTTATAAAGGATGATTTAATAAATATAGATGATTGATAATCTAAATTTTAAGTAAAAATTAAAAATTATTATTATAATTATACTTGTAAGAGCTTATTATTTAATTTCATGAATTTAAAAATTATTATTTTAAAAATTACTAATATTTTTATAAATTATGTATTTATAGAATTATAAATCCCAAATATATGGAATATAATGAGTTAGGTGACAATTTTATACATAATATTTTATAATTATAAAATAGGTAAAAAGTGTAATATTACATAGTTACAAAATTTGTTTTTACATAAAGTTCTTCGTCTAAATATTTATTGTCAAACAAGATCCAAATATTAACTTTATAATTTTTATAAATACACATGTTAATATTTATTGAAAAATTTAAAATTCATAAGTGAATTTTACACCCAAAATTGAAAGCCGAAATATATGCAATGTAAAACTAACTTCAGAAGTTACACCCCAAATTTGTAAAATTTGAATTAACATTTTAAGATTTATATCTGAATAATAGACGTTTTATATAAGATATAAAATATATTTACAATTAAATCTTATTATTTAAATTTGTTTTAATAAAATGTAATTCATTTCATATTTGTGTATTACATTTTATTAATTCAAATGAGGTTAAGTTTATTTTCAGACTGGAAAATTAAAAAAAACGATATTTTAGAAATGTTTAATTTTATTCAGGTTATTTTGCTTTCATTATATTTTCTTACAATTTCCCCTTTATAAAGTACATATTAAATTCAATATTCATTAAACAAAATGTAAATTTAATAGTAAAAATATATTATTTTACAATTAAAGTTTATCAACTTCATGGATGTTATTTTCAAAATATATCAATACGTTAGAGCAATTTAAATAAATAGCGGACTTCTTTAATAAAGTCTTTCATTTTTATAAAACTTTTTTCATTTCATTTACCAATGTAATTTTAATATTTAGATTCACGTATAAATAAATTTAAAATAAAACAAACTCAATGTGATATCAATGGACTATGAATTTGAATAGAAATCAGTAATATCGGAAATTTAAATCCTTTCAAACGAGCACGAATTGATATATAATGAGGTATATACATAATTCCATAGTATTAGAAATTCAAACAGGTTTCAAAATAATCTAAATAATATAGTTTACTCTTAATTAGTACTCGAAAATCTCATTAAGCGTCAAAGGATTCAGAAAGCTAATTAGATCCAATGTTTGTGTTTCAATATAGTAACGGAGAAAGTTTATCCCCTACAGCAATGTAATCGTTTAAATTAGTTTGACATACACACATGAGTATGCGAGTATATATACAAGATGTATAAATGTGTACTATGTATATACATACACATTTGTAGCAACCATATATATGTGAATGAATGTGCTTGTTTTCGAGTGTATATGCTTAAAGGGATACATGGGAAGTCAGAAATAATTTCGCATTTAAAGAAAATACTTACATAAATATCAATACAATGGTGTAAGAGATTTTAATTCATTGTAAGGTTTAAAGTATTAAATAAGATATCAATGGATATTAAATATTTAAAAATGGTGGGCATGTGAATATCAAGGTATTATTTTAAGTATTGTGAACAGGTATAGTTATATATCCGGTTCAATTTAGGTTCAAGTTAAATTCCTTGTAATGCTATTGGTGAAAAATATAAAAAATAAGGGAAATTGGATTTAGTACTAATATTTTCCAATAAGGATAATAATAATGTACAATTTGTGATACCAGTAATTCAGGGTATAGCAATAATGATTCATTCTGTAATATTCAATTCAAAATTTGATATATTGACCTAAAGCAATTGATATATTGACCTAAAGCAGATTAAGATACATCCTTGTAGGTTCTTATATTAGTATGTAGTCCACAGGTATTCAGTTCTGGTAATAATGACATTCCCATTACTGCTTAAATTCACGTTGAATCAAAATTATTACTTTCGATGAGGGAAGATGAAAAGTTAAAATGCTTTGACAAAGAATTATCAATTTATATTTCTTTTTAAAGTTTGATAATCCTACAATTTCCCGGTAGATAGCTTTCTTTTTTAAAGTGAATTCGATTACATTTGGAGAAAATAAATTTTTAGGGCGAAAATTATTTTGATTAAATAAGTTTTCTTTCATATTTATAAAATTCACAGTTTGTAAAGGAGAATCTAAAGATACTTTTTTTGATGTGAATTAGGAGAATTTTGGCAACCAATTGTGATGAAATATTAAAAAAAATTCCTTCTTTCCA
The DNA here is from genome assembly GCA_026290005.1 of Latrodectus geometricus. NCBI lineage: Eukaryota > Metazoa > Arthropoda > Arachnida > Araneae > Theridiidae > Latrodectus > Latrodectus geometricus. The sequence goes on from JAPDSC010153267.1 coordinate 17,278, forward strand.
AAATTACGTACTTTTATATTAATATCTTTGAATTCTTAATTCTTAATGCTGGATTAATAGGTATAATATATTGTTATTAAAGCTAGATTAACACATTACTTATTCAGTCCAATATAGAGCATCAAAGATTATCATCGATGCAGTGTCCTCTATCATTAATATCAAGGCCAAACTTGAAAGTGGGCTTGTTTCCCTTGAAAACAGAAGTTAACCTGTAACCCTGTAATTTACCAACAAAATCAGGAGCTACAACAATGACCACATCGCTCACAGGCCGCTTATAGCTTGGACTGGTACATCAAGGCTTCGAAGATCATCAACGTTGCATTTTGACAGAGACATCATATAGGCAATTCATCTTGAATACACATCTCTGGATACTTCCCAATAACCACTTCTACCTATCAAACCTCCTAAGAATACTATAATCAATACAAACCTTTGGAACCATGTTCTAAAAAAGAACCAACTCAAGCTTTATTACAGAAAGGTAAAGATACAGTTCGTTCACTGACAAAAAATAATAGCGCAATTGCCTACACGGATGGTTCATCTTACATTGACTGTAATAGAGGAGGTGCTGGCATCTACATCGTTTACCCCTCAGAAAACGTCAAGCTTAAAATATCCACTGACCACATTTCCTCAAAGGTCACTAGTGAACTAATTGCTATTAAAGAGGCTCTTACCCAATGTCTCTATTTTAATCCCTTTGACGACTTGATAGAAGAAATTGTTATTTTCTCGTACTCTAAAACAGCTCGAGAGGCCATACGAAACTGTGAGTCAGCACTGACGGTTGAAATTAATACTCTTTTTCACTCACTAAATATACCATGCATTCTCCGGTAGATTCCTGCTCTTGTGGATATTGAGGGGAACGAATGTGCATATGCCCTCGTAAAAGAAGCAGGTGAAGAAGAGCAACTTCGTACAGTCACCTGTACAGACGCAAATGCTGCTGCCAGGCAAAGGATCTACGATCAGCATTTTGGCAAGGCAACAATCCCAGATATAAACTGCCCAAGAAACCTCTCCTCTACAATAGCTCGGTTACGTACTGGACATTTCAAAAACAAAAAGATATCACCGGATGGTATTAAATCCTATCCCAACTGTAAGCATTGTCCTCAACCCCAACTTACTCCAGATCATGTTCTGAACTGCTAAATCATTATCTGCTCCCTCTTCGAATTTAGAGCTGCACCAATTAAGGTCCTCCATCGCTACCGGGCTCTGGAACTGACCAATCTCGTCACCAAAACTTTCGGTGGACTTTAGACGTTTTGGTTTTTTGCACTTCACAGTTATGCATAGACACGACAAGAACAACACATTACTTACTAGCGAGAACATTTATTTAATTTGTAAATTAAGTTCAAAATTAGAAATTGCTTTAATATTCTTTTTGGATGGGTCGGAGTCTATCTCTTCCATGAGTAGATGAAGATCTTGTATGAATATGATATAACTGAGGAGACTTAAGTCAGTTGAATACAAAATCGTTCAATAAACTCGACACTGCCGGTTTGTTGAGATAAGAGGATATGAAATGATTTCGAAAGTAATCTCCTTTCAATAAAACTGTGTGAAAAGTTCACGGTATAGTTTGGGTGTATATTACAATGCTAGAACATACTGAATAGTAAATACTGATGATTTTGATCAGTTCATTCATTCGCCCATATGTTCCTTACATTAATCAACAATTTTTGTAGTCAATATTTTCTTCGGCAGATTGTAATCTATTGTTTGGTATATTCTGGCAACTTCATACTTTCTAATAATATTGTTGTTGTTTTCGTGTGTCAGCTAGGCTTACAATACAGGGTGTGCCCCTCCACTTTTTCAAATGAACCGTAATTTGGTGTGGAGTCGGATTTCTTCAATTCACACATACCATATTACGCCTCTACAAACCTATTTATAGGATGGGCAATTTGAACCCATCATCTCAGAAGAAGAAAGGACAAAGAAACACAGAGAAAGAAAAAAAGGAAACGTCCATGCCCGAACCGGTACTCGAACCAGGAACCAACAGCCTTGGAGTCAGAAACGGTAACTACTCAGCCATCTGCAGGCTACATTCTAATGTTATACATTTTTATTATAACTAGTACCAGCTGCAATAAAATTTAAAATAATACTGTCATACTTTTGAATTTAAGTTTCTTATTTCATTATATTTTTTTCTTTAAAAGTTTCATTTTTGCAGATAATCTGAAATTAAATTTTTAAAACTTATCTTCATTGCACTAAATTAACTTAAATTCGCCTAATAAAATAAATTAAATAAGCTCACCTATATTTGATGCATTAAAAAATAATCCTTATTGTTTTAAAACATTATTTTCATCTTTAGTGCATCAAATTTCCATTAATTTTAATTTTAAAAAACATTGAATACAAGTTGTAAAATTGTATAACTCAAGTGAAAATTAGCATAAAATGAACGATGCCTGAATAAAATGCATTTAGATACAGATTAAGAAATGAGAATGTATTTTAAAATGATTCTTGTATTGTAATATTAAAATGAATAATAGCTTTATCTTTGAAAAACAACAAAGTTCGTTTTGCCTCTAAAATTAGAATATTAATGTTTTCCTGTACGATTTCATTCACAGTTTTGTTTACACACTATAATTAAATATTCATTGATAATACCTTTCGAGAAACGCAAATTTCATTTAAATAATTATTCAATTAATAGTCCTAAGTAAGGAAAAATATATTCAAGGAACGTGATAATTCATTATTTTACTTAATGAGAGTGCTAAAAACCATGAGATTATAAAGCTTATTAATTATGATTTCTAAGATTGTTCAGTAAAAGGAATTTAATTATTTCGGGGAATTATTAATCACATTTTCTTTCATTCGATTCATTCCATATTTCTGCAAAGCAAAAATATTATTTTAATCGAATTAATATGTTGAAAAAAAAATAGTATAACTTGTTCTTAATTAAAAAAAATTCCATTTCATTATTATATTATTAATATTTTATTCTCAAAAGCATGGAACTTAAAATTCCTTCTCAAATAATGAAACTAATAAAAAACAAGTAATGTATAAAAATGATGAACATTAAAAATATTCACATTTACATGGGAAATTATTATTCATGAGTCAGTTTTTAAATATTTTGTATCATGTAAATCAATGTGTGAAATTTAAAATTAAATTACTTATTCAATTTTAAGAAATTAATGGTAGTTGTACATCAAGTATGCAATTTTATTTTTAATTTAATTTCACATTGAAATTTCCTCACAGTTTTACATTGAAATTTGAAAATCATTCTCACATTGAAATTTCCTTTTTCACTTTTTAAATAAAATAAAATAGAATTAAATTTATTAAAAACTATTCTTCTATTTAACCAGAAACTTTTAATTAAAAGATTATCCTTATCATCTATTGTGATAAAAGTTTGAAATCATTTGACATTTTCGATAAGTTTATGAATAGCTTTCAAAATTTAAAACATGTTTGTAGAGAAAGAACGGAAAATTTTATTCATTCAAATATGAGAAATAAGCTATTTCTTCAAAAATTGAATTGAATAAAATAATTCTTATTAATATATATAAAAAGCATATTTCACATGTACAGTATTTTTAAGTTTTATCAAAATAATGTACAAAATTGAAGCATAAAAATATGTGTAATATTCCTGCATAGAATAATAATTATTCAGTGAAAATTAGCGTAACAATTTAACGTGTTTAGCATAAATTATTTCAAATGATATTTAAAACGATTATAAAGAAATTGTGATTTTTATCATAAAATCACAATAGAAAGGCATAAACACATTAAAATTTCCATTTCGAAATACAATTGTAATGAAATTAAATTACTAAAATTATGATTTAAGACAAATTTATTTTCAACATTTTATGAAAAAAGTTTGAAACTCGGAACGAAATTTAATTGTCAGTAACTTTAAAATTTATAACATTTCCTTCAGATATTTGTTTTCAAATGCCATTTTATTGTTGAGAAAAAGAAAATAATTGTTGAAGGAAACATTTAAAAACCTGATTTTTGTCATTTAAATGTTTTAAATTCCCATTATCTTAAGAAAATTATTTTTTGATCTTTTTAGAAGTCAATAACATCAAATTTTGTTAATAGTTACTTTTAAATTTTAACTCATAGCTGACTCTCAAAAATATATACTAATATATGTGAAATTTGTGTGAGGATTTGTTAACATGTTCAAATTAATAAGAATTAGGATTATACTGAATTTGTTCTGTAACATTTGAGAATTATTTTTCTTATGTGGCATGATATTTAAATATGGATACATTTATAGGATACATTTGCTTGGAATATATATATTATACAAATAGGATACATTTGCTTGGAATTACTGTTATGAAAGTTATACAACTAACACATAATTTTTTAAATTAGTTTTTAGATTTCTATTCATATTAGGGTATTATTTAAAAAGCCTAGTTGGTAAAATTTGAATTAAAACTGAATGCATTTTAAAAATAATTAAAGGAAAATGTTTTTTAGATATTGAATTGACTCTATCGAGCGATATAGAAGTAATCATAAAATGTGTTTCTGTTGGTTTGCATTTTCTTAATTTGTTTCCTTCTTTGTTTAAAAAAAATTCAATGTTTGTAACTGTAAAGTCAAAAGTAACTTTAAGAAATTCTTGATATTGCTTATTACATTGAGTTTTGTGCAATGAATATATTATAAATTTTTCTTTCTGATATGTGACGAAGAGCGATACTCAATAGCAATCGAAAACAACATCTGGTTCTGAGTATTTTAAAATGAATGTTTGGTCTACCGAGATTTATTAATTCTTGTATAGCAGAGGTTAAAGTAATTAGACACTTCTATATTTGCAGAATCATTTTCATGCAACTGTAAGTTAACGAGTGAAAAATATGATTTTTTCTGGCAAACTCAAACAATTAGTGACATTTAAAATTATTTTGTTGTTGGTGACACTTGGCAACGACCAGCCCACCCCTCCGAGAATAGGCAAATGAAGTCAGAGAGAGAGCATCTTCCGTTTTTTTAATAGCACCCTCATACGAAGGTGGAAGTACGACTTTTGACTCATAGATTGCAGCACCATCTGAATCTTCCAATTTAGAGATTGAAACCAGTAAAAACCCAAAGCCTGAGATGTGTTGTTATATTCATATATCATTTGTAAATTCAAACAAAAAGTTAATGTACTTTAAGTTTTGCTGTTTAATATGTTTAGATTGTTGTTTATGCAGTTGTTACTTATGACACTTGGCGAAGTCAAGCCGGACCATCAGGAATTGAGCGAATCAAGTCAAAATGAGCATCTTCCAATTTTGAATAGAGCATCCAATACGAGGGTGGAAGTACAACTTTAACTCTTTGAAGGCAGAACCATCTGGATCTTTCAATTTAGAGATAGGAAGCCAGAGAAAACCCAAGGTTTGGTTCTTAGCACCTCCAGAGCTATTAATTTCAACTGGGAACAAGGAGGACCACGACATATTCTTCGTGCACCAATCACCATTAGTCTTCTAAGGGAATTTTTGAATGAATTTGTAAAACATTTCTGTCTTTGGGTGTAAAGCGCTTAGAAATAATTAGATAGTAAATGCATACATACAACTCCGTAATTAAATACATAAATGCAAAGGAAAATTAATCGTGAACTATAAGAATAAAAAATATTCATAATTGCTTTTTATGAGCATTATACTCATTTCAACTATAACAGAAATATATTTAGATTGCTTTCTTCAACTTTAACTGATAAAGCATTTATGACGTAATTTTGTAATTTTAAAATACAATTGAGTAATATTAATGTAAATATCTAAACAAATATTTATGTCTTCAAACTAGATATGCATATCATTATAAAGAGAACAAGTTTTTATTTAAATTTAATAGATTTGTAACTGGTTCTTTCCCCAACTTTCAATTTAATTCTTAATTTTATTGCACCCTGAATATTTTCTCATGATGCAGTTTCATATATTATCAACAATGGTTTTATTGCACTGAGTAATATATGTTGAAGTTAAATTAATTTGCTTATGAAACTAAATAACTAAAATTGGTAATCAATTAGGGTTTCTGAAGTAGTTTTATACTAGTTTCAGAGAACACTGAATAAAATTGAAAATAGAAGTATATTTGTTTTAAACATTTATACATGTAAAATGTTTTGAAAACATTTGCAAAACTGAAAATTTCTTAACAGAAAATATTCAGTAAGCACAAAAAATGTTTCTTTGATAGTTGCATAGATTTAGAATTATTACACTGTTTATTGAAAATAGTAAGAAATTATATTCTAAAAAAAGAATCAGGAAACAGTGTTTTATATTTTTAAATAGTAATTTAAAAATGAAATATGTTTTCAAACTAAAAATAAATATAAAGTAAATGTTATCCTTGGAAAACAATTATAAGACGTCAAGAATCTGTAACAGTATTAAGAGCCTGTTCACATGACAACCTAAAACAATCCAAACGTTTTTATTTGAATTAAATACGATAGAGGAAACCAAAAATGCGGTCAATTATTTAATACTGACAGCAAAAATATTTGTCTAAAAATCTTCTAGTAGCTGAAAATCAAATTAATGATATGACATTACAGATGAAATCGACCTTAAACATGACATTAAAATGACATCTCCTTAGAACTGAATATTCATCGCTCTACGTGAGAAAGAAAAGGTATGTGTGTTTTCCTAACCCCAAAAATGTAATCCAAGCGTTAGCTCTGCCTTTATCATATGAACCCTTTATGGATTTTTGATGGATAGTAATGTATTTATTCTCTGGAAACCAAACAGCACTTGACATAACTTTTGAAGATAAGTTTGTATTAAAATGAAATAAAAAGTACTTCTCTCGATCAATCATCCTATGAAAATAGTTAAGTTCTGACTTTAAAAGTTTTCTTTACTATCATGATATGAGCAGCACATACAGGGTCAATCACATTCGTCAAGTGGTCGGACATCAAATTGAAATGGATGAAATTAATAAAGATCTTACTTGAGTTGGATTTGCTGTTTTATACTTTGTACAAATGATGGTGATACTTCGTTTAACAACACACTCAATACTATCTTACCGTGAATCTTTTGCGTATCGAAACAATAATTCGAAAGTTTAATAAAAAATGGATAATTATCAGAGATATTATTACTTATTAATCTGGTTGCTTATTCCTTTTTTATTCCATTTTTAATTTTCTTATATCTATATTGTTATTTTCAAAGCAAATACTTCATGTAATGCATTTAGGAATTTATCACCTTCAAATTTTTTGTTATATACCATACAAAATTTAGTCTGTTTTTAAATATTTTTTATCAAAAATATTGTACTTTGAATTTGAATATTGAAATATTAAAAATCAATAATTTATATGTAACACATAAATTTCTCCACATGTACCAAATAAGAAGAATTTTGCTGAACAATAAAATTTTTTAAAATATGATTCATTATTTGAGATTGTTTTGTTTTCTGAAAACCAATCTACAAAGTGGTTTTAAATTTATAAACAACAAAGTTAACAAGATAAAAAGAATCACAATATCAAGCATTTATTTTTTGAATATTAACAGTAAGAGTGAATTATATAACTAATAACTTACATAATAAATTAATACGAATATATATATATATATATATAAGAAATGTGGAGAAAATTTAAAAAAAACCATGTATAATTTAATGCCTTTTTTCTTTACGTTACTATTAAGTCGCTAAAAGATATGGTAAATAGTAGACTTTAATTGATCTACTCTTATATTTAAATACATGAAGCTCTACCAGTTTATCAGCATTGCAATACATCTACATGATCAAAACTTCTTACTGATTGCTGATGATCATGCATTGGTAAAAAAGAGAATATTATATAATTCATTAGAGGAATAATGTATAAATGCAATTTATAATACATAAAAAATGAAAATACAATGCATCTTGACTAGAAATGATAGATGCATAATCGACTATTTCTAGTCGAGATGCTGCGTATTTTCATTTAAATTAATCAAGATGCTATTGTATTTTCAATAATGGTAACCCAACAACCATAAACATGTTCCGATTTGTTTGTAGTAAATAACATTGTAATTACTACAAGCATTTACTTTCAAAAACTAAAGTAGGGTAAAGACTGGATTCGTTTTGAAACTAAACCAATCTATTAATATTGATATAAGTATAAATATTGGATTAAGTACACTATAAGTTCTCTGAATTCAGCAAAGTGAGAAATCTAAGCATTGGTTTTCATTATCAGTAGAAATGAATATCATCGACGCTCATGAATATTTTTACACCAATGATTGATCAAATGCCATTTTCTAGAAGAAAGCAAAGTGAGTTGAAGACACTAAGGCTTATCTACATCAATCATTTATTAACTAACAAATTTATTTGTATGAAAGAAAATATTTCAGAGCCTCTCCTCACAGTGCCATAAAGTATGCTGGTTCATTAAAATATTGCTATTTCATTTTTTACAATATTCAAGTACAGGTATTTTGATAATTATCTGTACGTCCTTAAAATTAGCTATTATGATAGAGAAAGTTATGGAGATTGAGTTCCTAATTTTACGGTATATTTAACTTGTGTATCCATAAATCAAGCCGCCTACTCTGTCTAGTGGTTAGCATGCCAGATTGCGGATAGGGAGGTCTGTGTTCGAATCCCGGTTCCGGCATGGATGTACTTTCTCTCTCTCACTATCCTGTCTTTTCCCCTTCCTTGTATGAATGGAGTATGGATGGTTGCCTACCCTATAAACATGTACCTATGGCATGTGTGTTCAGATGTCAAGTCAGTCTTCTGCCCTTGAGGTTCCTCTGCAAAAAAGAAGCTACATGCTACCCTATGCCAGACCTTCTGGACCTGGTGTGGGCTTTCCTGCACCAGGGAGATAAGTAAAAACATCTATAAATCATATTTAACAAATATATTCATCTACTTATTTAAGAGCATCTCACACAAACTTTCATCATTAAAGTTTCCGAATATTATCCACAAATATGTTCTCTACTACTTATATTTTATACTCAGGGTTATAAGGATCACCTTGACTTTTGAGAAAACACATGCATATCTCGAAATAATTTCAGACTGTCTAAAAATATTATATAGACGATTAATTTAGATTGTGATGCTGCTTAGATTATTGCTGATTTGAATATTTTATATGAATTTCAAATTTCTGAAAATGACAAATTTAAAATTATTGTTTGCGTCTAATGAAGAACAAAAAGAAGTATATAAAAAGTTTTCTGATTTGTATAAATTTAAATTAATTTTTTCTGCTATATCTGTATTGAAATGTAAGATATATACGCATTTAATTTACAATAGTTTGATGAAATACGTTTTAAATAGTTTGATTAAAGATTTAGGCATAAGTTAATACAAAAATTATTAATGTTGTGGCATTTCATGTAGCAAATACCTGTAGTATTTTTTTTAAGTTTTGTAAAGTTAATGAAATACTAATTTGAGTCTAATAGCTGCTAATCTGTTATTTTTGAAAAATAACTTTCAAAAACATACATTATTTGAATCATTTACAATTCTATTTGTATGATGTAATAAATAAATTTTTCCTCAAGTAAATAATTGTTATAAATATTTGCCACTGTTTTGCTAGGTAGTTTAGTTGAAAAACGCCTCCCATATTTACTATAAGAATAAAAATGAAATTATTGGAATAATATTAATTTATTTAATCATTATCTGATTTTGAGTTAGTTAATGTTAAACTATCTTTTTGATTATTAAATCTATATTCATATTTTTAAAAAGGTTCTTAAAAACCTCCATCATATTTGATGTTGGCTAAAAATTTTAATATCTGAGAGAAGGGAACAAGTTTATTTTTCATTTGAATTTAAAGTAAGCAGAAAATGTGAATTTGTAATTCAATGGCGATTCTAACTCTGAAACTTCAGCGTGATTCAAATAAGCAATATGCATATTTTTACAACATTTTAAGATTACTCAGAAAAAAATGCTGGCCGAAATGAGACGCGTTCTCAAATGTATTTGCCTACAATGTTATTATGTTAACGTCTTTCTCTTGACAGAGTTTTCAATCGTTCATTTCTAAAGTAACTTGAGTTTACCTATTTCAATTAAATTATATTTATTCATTCCAAGCCGTTTGAAATTATTAGAGAGTTATTTTGCATCCCTTTTTAAATTTCAAGATAGTTTACAGCTTGGTATGATGACATCAGTTTGCGAAATATTTTTTACAAAATTATGATTTATTCTCATGTGTGCACTCTTTGAAAGACATTCGTAAATATTCTACATTTTCGAATATGTATAAACTCGGATGTGGTAGAATTAGAAATATATCTATTTGTATAGCAAAAAGTTTATTTATTTCAAGTGCCTGAACAATTGACTCTAACACCATTAATTCCCGCCGTTTGACATAAGGGGCGAAATCGATGGTGTCTTATACAGTAAATCTTCTGGTGGGTGTGTCATCGTAAGTCCGAAAGTGGGTGGGTCCTTATAATTAAGAAGCTCGGACCAAGTAAAAGATCTCAGTCTTGGCAAATGGGTATTCCCTTTCCATTCATCTTCTAGACAAAAAGCACACCATGTTAACCAAAGACATTCCTTTTCTCATCTTCAGCAAGATTGAAAAGAACAGATGATTATTTTCTGAATGTCATGTAAATTAAAAGTATAATGGAGAATCAAAATCTCCATAAAGTCATTCTCGCATTCACGTGCGCATTCTTTGAAAAACATTTGTGCTAAACACTAACAAGAATTTCGAAGAATTAAATTTTGTAAAATTTAGTTTGCTCGGGTGTTGCTAATAAATTTAAGAATTTTTTTCAGGAAGGCCTGCAATATGGCGTGTACTGCTCCACTTTTTCAGCTGAACCGCAATTTGGTGTGGTGACCGACTTCTTCAGTGCACACATGGCATAGGTACCAGTTTATAGGGTATGCAACCATTTATACTCCATTCATACAAGGAACGAATAACAACATGGGAGAGAGAGAAAGTACATCCATGCCTGAACCTTGGTTCGATCCTAAGACCTACCTATCCACAGCCAAGCACGCTGATCATGAGAAAGAGAGGGAGGCAATGAATTTAAGTAATCATGTAATAATATATGAAAAATAATTTCCGTTTTCAACATACAGAAATATAAAATTTACAATGCAAAAATTTCTACATTTTTTTATGAATTAAAAAATTTTTATAAAATTTATGTGCTTGATTTTTTTTAATGCACAAAATTGGGCCTTTTTAAAAATAGTTTGAACTAATTATTCATATTAACTTTACATATAAAAAAATCTTCTTTAAATCTTAAAAATTTGTTTTGTATTCTAACTTCATTAAAAACAAAAATCTCAAAATACTTAATTATTTAAAATTTCTTTTGAAGTTTGAAAGTTAATGAGATCAATTTTACGCAAAAAGGAACTAAAATTAATGAAGAACTGTAAATTTAAACAGTATAATAACTGATCTTTTATTAAAATTTATCTTTAATCTTAATTAATCTTATTTACGTAAATCTTATTTAATCTTATTTGATTTAACTCTTTTATCAAAATTAAATTATACGTTGCAATATTTTCTTTTCATTTCCAATTGGAATTGGATTTCATCTAAAGAGTTCAATCGATCTAGTTTTACAACTTAAGCTCAAAGTAATCCGCTTATCTACCGACTGAGAAAGTTAATTTATTTAGCCATTCTCAAGCAAGCAATTTATTTTCAAAATTCGCAAATCTTCTCAGGATATTTTACAACATTACCTTGAAATTTGCTGTATTGTATCCAAACTGTTTCATTTTGTTGGTCGTATATTTTCATAGAACTTGATTTCACAAAATAAATATGATGTTGCAACAAACATTCATAATATTTACAAATATGTTAATATTTTTAAATAGTATTAAAACTAAATCTTTTAATTTCAGTATATAGCAGCGAAAAACTTTCTAATATATAATTGAATTAAAAGTAAACTTAAAATGATTTTATTCATTTAAATTAACAGGATATTAAAATAAACAAATACATTAAAATTTCTTGAGAAATATGTATTTTTTACATTGTAATACTTTTGAAACAACAAAAAATATTTAAACAAAAAGCTTTGAACCACTTTATACTTTGATAATTTTATTTGAGTGGGATCCGTAATCATATAGATAGGTTTCTCAATAAGTCTTATAATCTGCATTTCAAACTATTGACTATATTTTGTGTATCACAATGTACATCATCCTAATTACCATTTTAATGATCAAATGAAAATGCATTATTCTAATTCCATGACAAATCAGGGAATATTCGCCCCATTAAAGCACGGTTTCATAGTTGTTTGGGTAGTTACAGCATGATTTAAGATATTATTGGCTATAGAGATTCATTTTCTTAATCATAATTTCAAGGCATAGTATTGTTAAAAATCTGAAAATTTATAAGAAGAAACTAAATAGTTATAATTTTATTAATTCAAATACCTTGTTTTATTTGTTAAAATTTATATTTTGGCTTTTATACATATCAGATATGAAACTCAACAAATTACAGTGCAATAATTTTTACTTATAATGTGTATTTAAAATTCATATCGATATATATTGACATATGGACCTGAAAACTATTTTTTGTGTTAAAGTCGGTTTTTAAAACAGTAAAATATCTAGAAAGATCTCAGTAGAATGATTATGCATAAATTATTTTATGGTTTTGCATCATTTGCATGTAACTTAGTGATGACATACTAATGGGCCCGATATCAAATTTACACTTGTTATCAGATTAATATTATATTGCATGAAATATTAAATGTAAGTTGATCCATTAATATGTTGCCCCAATTATACATATTTAAATTTACTTACAACAATATAATTTGATATAATTGAAAAACAAATCAGTTAGGATTTCGTAACTACAAGAAAAATGAGTTATTAGGTTATGATAAACTATCATGATACATTCTTTCTTAGAGGTAATTATGTTTACGTAAACAGAGTTAAAGTTTAATATAAAATATATAAAGATATACCTTCATAGGGAGAACAATAATTAAAATTTAATAATTACAGTTACATTGATAAAATTAGAATGGCAGTACCTACTTTTCCAATGGTATATAATCTCCATTCAAAGAACTGTAAATAGTTTTGAAATGATACCAGTAGCATGAAATTCAACGCTTCTAGACAAAATAAAAAACGAGAAAATAGCCATCAACGACTAACAATAGATAAAATGTACTTTGATGCCAAAATTTTTTTCACAATTTTCTTTAACCCCGATATTACTTTGAATGTAGCAAATGAGGAATAGCACCAAAACATATACCATGCCTAGAGAAATATGCTTGATCTCGCGTCTGAGGATATCTTTCAAATTGGAAAAAAATTGCAGATTAAATACATAGCCTTTGGACTTTAGTCGAGTTGAATGAACAGCAATCCATATTTATGAGATTGGTAGATCTTGGCAGCATCTGGAACGTGAAATAGTGAGAAATAAATTTTGTCCCCATAGTTTTCTTCTGCAAAATACCCGTATTATTGATGAAAACTTTCTATCTGCACGATATTAAACAGAGCATTTCGCAGTTGAATTTCAAGAAACACGTAACTGTTTACCCTTTTAAGCAAGGGCACGTTCCTTTTACATTTATAATACACCTGAGGCATTAATATTCCAACAGTTACTTATGAAATTTTGCACTTTCCTATAAATTAAGAACGTTCTGGAACTTATGTGGAAACGTCTGAAGAATGATACATAGAATCTTATGGAATTTAGAAATCACCAGATTAAAATGTGTGTGAAGCACAACACGCATTTGTAAGATGAACTTTAATTACTGTCTCAGGGAGTGAAACATAATAGCCTTGAGATAAATGGAAAGTCAACCATGCGAGATAAATCATATGTGTACATTCAAATTAATTAAAACCGTACAGCTGATATAATACAAGGACCTCGGTGCTATAAATTGCTTTTGCAATGCACACTTAATGTCTGGGGCATTTTGTGAGGTAAAAAATCTGTATAATATACTCATTTACAGTAAACTTCATGTGAACAACATGATATTCTTATTTCCCAATAAACATCATGTTGTTCAAAGGGTGAGAATGAAAAGTAGGTACACTACACGCAATTCACAATGTTTTCGTTTGTCTTGGATGTTAGTCATGAAGACCTCTAATGATGAAACACAAATATTTAAGCATACTCTTTACAAGCTATAAAAGAGAATAATAAATTTACTTTTTATAAAGTACTATTGAAAAGAAAAGTGCAACAATAAAGTGTCATGTAATAAAAATGTAAATTCAAAAGTCACTTGAGTAGAATGATATA
>JAPDSC010153277.1:0-13157 GCA_026290005.1 Latrodectus geometricus
GAGTTGGTTGTTTGGGTTTTATGGCGCTAGGTCCGAAAACGGACATGCTGCGCCAAGTCTAAGATTTTATTATTATTTATTTATTTTTAAACCCAAACAATAATAAAAAAGAAGCTCTTTAAAAAACAAAAAAAAATTTGTATACAATGATATTAAAATCTAATATATATTAAAATAGTAAATAAAATAAAAGCTATAAATTTTATAACCGTATATGTGTATAGAAACTATAAATTAAATTAAAATTTAAAAAGCCTATTGACCTCAAAAAGCCAAATTGGTTAATGTGAGGTGGTTCCCCCAACAAATCATATACTGTTATAAAATCAGTTTTAAAAAAATGTAAACGTTGGTTGCTAAAATCATGACATGAAATTAAAATATAACATACTGAATATAGTTCATCACACGTTTCACACCAAGAATTTAACTCACTGAGGAACAAATGTCTATGTGTGAAACGTGTGTGTCCGATACAAAGGCGAGTTAATCTAACGTCAGCTCTTCGCAGCGGTAAAACTGATAATGTGGTGAGGTATGGAAAATGGTTGGTTGGTTGTTTCCTGGCGCAAGGTCCAAAAAGGACAAGCTGCGCCAAAACTTTCTTTGTGCAAATTAATTATAGATTGTATAAAACCCAAGCAATATTTAAATTAATTTTAAATACAAAAATCAGTGTATAAAATTAGTTTAAAATTAATTATAAATAAAAAAACAAAGGCAAATATAATTTTAAAATTTAAATAAAATCAAGCAAATCTATTGCTGTCAAAAAGGAAAAAGAGTTTCCATGAGGTGGCTGACCCACCGAATCAAACATTGTTAAAATATTTTTTTTTAAAAATGTATATCGATAAAGGCTAAAATCTGGACAGGAGATTAAGATATGAACAGTATATGGTACATTACACGTTTTACACAATGGATTTAATTCACTTAAAAACAAATGTCTGTGTGTGAAATGCATGTGTCCGATACGAAGGTTTGTTTGTTTGTTTGTTTGGTTGGGTTTTATGGCGCAAGTTCCAAAAAGGACAAGCTGCGCCAGACACGAGGTGAAAATTACCATGTTCTTCGACCCATTAAAATCTTAAAATTATGAACTGTTAAAACAAAATGTTGTTGAAAATGATACACGTATTTGCAAAAATTAAGAAAGTTGTGATAAAATGTTTTTAAAGGTTGATATAATGGATAAAATTTAAAACGTCTGATTAAAATATTTCTAAATTTAGATAAAATGAATAAAATCAATAGATTTTAAAAACGCAAACAGATCGCGATGGGGTGGTTCCCCTAACAAGTCTTGTAATGTTAAAATATCACTGTGAAAAAAGATGATGCGGAAACGGTTAAAATCTGGACACACAATTAAAATATGATGCACTGAGTATGGTTCATCACACGTTTCACAACCAAGGATTTAAATCACTCAAGAAGAGATGTTTGTGGGTGAAACGCGTGTGACCAATACGAAGGCGAGTAGTCTGACATCTGCGCTTCGTACAGGTAAAACATGTAATGGGATGATAAATGAAAATATGGAATGGAGTTTGTTGCTGACTTGCATGTTCCAAGATTCCTGCCAAAGAGAATTTATAAAATGTTTTATTCCTTTTCTCACATCCATTGATGGAACTGAAGGCAGAATAGAAGTGGACGCTGATCTCGCAGCCGCATCAGCCTTCTCATTACCATCTATTCCTATGTGGCTTGGTATCCAGCAAAACAGTATCTCGAATCCAGTTCGAGAGATGGAATCAAGCAGTTCGAAAATTTTCGACACAACTGGGTGGCAATTATAATTAAAATTTTTCAAAGCTTCTAAAACACACTTACTGTCAGTATATACGCAGTATTTATGTACATTTGTAGTACTCACATACTGAAGTGCACGGTATATAGCCATGGCTTCAGCAGTGAAAATGGAGCAAGATTTGTGAAGGCTGTAACTGAAGGAGGTATTGTCAACATTCACTCCACAGCCAACGTGCCCCGCAGTTTTGGATCCATCAATGTAGATGGGAGTGTACATAGCATACTGACAGCGATGAGATGCATAAAGCTGTTGAAAAATAGCAGGAGTTGTGTCCAACTTTTTATATTTTTCAAAGGCATTGAGTACTGTAATGCGTGGATCATACCAAGGAGGGTGTACGAAAAAGTCTATAGACTCAATCCGGACATCACATAGGTCAGATAGCAGAAGGTAGGATTTAACACGCGCGAGAAAAGGTTGAATGCTTGATGGTCTAGCATTATATAATCTCTTAAGGGCGGCATTTGGAATCGTAGAATGTAAGGGATGATGAGGTGAGGACATAATGTTTGAATAATAACTAAAAGACAGCTGCATCCGCCGCAAGTCTAACGGCAATTGTCGGCAGATTACATATAGACTCTGGACGGGTGAAGTGCGAAATGCACCTGAGCATATTCTTAAAGCAGAGTGATGAATTGTGTCCAATCTGCGTAAAACGGAAGATCTAGCTGATCCGTAAGCAACACAACCGTAGTCAAAGCGAGATAAAATTACTGACTGGTAAATTCGAAGGAGTCATGTGCGATCTGCACCCCAGGATGTATTGGAAAGCACCTTGAGGATATTGAGCAGTCGTTGGCACTTCTTCCGCAGATGTAACACATGCGGAAGGAAAGTTAATTTCTTATCGAAAATCACGCCAAGAAATTTTATCTCATTGACAACAGGGATAGGTCTACCGTTAATGTGAAGCACAGGATCATGGTGAAAACTAGTTTTCCTGCAGAAATGAACACAGCAACTCTTATTTGGAGATATGCTAAGGCCATTTTGTTCACACCAAGAAGTGAGATTATTTACAGCTGTTTGCAATTGTCTTTCAATTATATTCATGTTTGATCCTTGATATGAAATTTGCAAATCGTCAACATATAAATTACTATGAACTGAAGGTGGTAAATGATGAAGTATGTTGCTGATGAAAAGGTTAAAAATGGTCACGCTTAAAACGCTGCCTTGAGGGACACCCTCAGCTTGGATAAAAGTATTGGAAAATGTATTTCCAATACGCACTCTGAAAGACCGGAGGGCTAGAAAGTTCTTTATGAACATGGGAAGATTACCCTTAAAGCCAAGATGGTACATAGTACGGAGAATGCCATAGCGCCACGTACGATCATATGCTTTCTCTATATCAAAGAAGATTGCAACAAGATGGTTTCTCCTTACAAAAGCATTTCGAATGTGGGATTCCAGAGCTATTATATTATCAATAGCGGATCGACCTTTTCGAAAGCCACTTTGATGAGGAGGGATGCAATTATTCTTCTCTAAGATGTAAGTGAGTCTAGCATTGACCATACGCTCAAAAGTTTTGCATAGGCAACTCGTAAGAGCTATTGGACGATAACTCATAGGGTCAGAGGAATCTTTGCCCGGTTTCAAAATAGGAATCACTATCGCTTCTCTCCACGAAGTGGGATAAGCATGTTCCGTCCAGATTCTATTAAACAATACAAGTATGTTCAATAATGAATCTGGATGTAAATGACGAAGCATTTGATAAGAGATTCCATCAGGTCCGGGACTGGTGTTACTTGCCTGGTATAAGGCAGTCTTCAATTCTGACAATCCAAACACATAATTGTACGGTAAATTGCGTCGATCAGTGAAACGTAGTGGAGTCCGCTCAGCTATTCTTTTAGACCTTTGAAAAGCGGGACTATAGGAATCAGAGCTGGACACACTAGCAAAGGTTTCTCCGATGACATTGGCAATGTCTACCGTTGAGGAATACACAGCAGCTCCAGTTTTTAAAACAGGAATGGAACAATCCTGATAAATACCATTGGCTGCTTTTACTTTCCTCCACAATTGTTTGCTGGATGTTGATGATGTAATTGAAGACACGTAACGAATACAAGATTCCCTTTGACTCTGGCGTCTCACTCTACGAGCTTGAGCTTTGGCCTTTTTAAAAGCAATAAGGTTCTCCGTAGATGGGTATCTTCGGAAAATATTCCATTTCTTCCTTTGTTTCTTGTAATATAGACGGCACTCTTCATACCACCAGGGTTTTATATGTTTGTGTGGAGTAGAAGAACTTTTTGGGATAGCTACATCCGCAGCTTTGATTTTTGTGTCAGCGACATATTTAACGGCATCATCAATCACATCTCTTGTAACTCTTGTTTCCGTAATTGTAGCCAATTGCGTGAAGAGTTCCCAATCGGCTCGACTGTACGCATAATTAGGTGGCCTATGGGACACATTATTACTTCCAGTCTGAGTCACGATGAGAGGGAAATGATCGCTGTTGAAAAGGTCATTCCGTACGGAACAATTCAGCGATGGCAGAATTAGTGGAGAATAAATAGCTAAGTCAAGAAAGTGAAATGTCCTCGTAGGCTCGTGGAAATAAGTCTTTTCGTCGGTATTTAGCAGACAGAGAGAGTTGTCAGAAATGAACTGCTCTATCTGACGACCGCGAGAATTCGTATCATCACTACCCCACAAAGGACTACGACCGTTAAAATCACCGAGCAATAAAAAAGGAGCTGGGAGTTGATCAATTAAATCGTTTAGTTCTTCAGCTTGAATGATGTCATTTTGTGGTAAATAAAGCCTACAGATTGTGATAAAACATGTAGTATGAATTTGGAAAGCAACAGCCTGCAGTGCAGTGCGCAGCTGATGTGTTGTGATAGGACATCTGTTTGATGTGAATATACAAACTCCACCACTGGCAGCGGAACTACCATCATAATCATTTCTGTAGCATTGAAATCCTTGTAGTTTAGAGTAAATAGTGGGCTTCAGGAATGTTTCCTGGAGAACCAGACATACAGGATTGTAGTAGGAGATAATGGATTTGACATCATCAACTCGAGGCCGAAAACTACGACAATTCCATGAAACAAAGGAAGTCATTAATGGAATATGGGCTAGCCGTTATCGCGGTTACTCAGAGTCACCTCAGATGAATCTTTAAAATTGAGTTCATCATCTGAGCGGTGTAATTTAACGGTCTTTGTAAAAAGGCCTTTCTTTGAAGTTATGGAAGAAAGTCGATGGCCTTCCTTGGTAAGTTTTAATTTTCTGGCTTTCAAAGCCTTTGATTTCGCAGACATTTTGGAATAACTGGGTTCAGACCTGCTTATTTTTGTAGCCTGTGGGAGCAAACAAACTGAAGAGCATGAACTTTCTTCTGTCTGAATGCTGCATGACCGAGAGACTTTTTTAACTTAAACCAGCTACTGGAGTCCGCGAAGTCACTAAGCGTCGTGACTCTGGATATGATATATTATTTTTGATTTTAAGTGTCGTGATTTCTTTTTCCAGTTGCCAAACTGGACAAGTTCGAGAGTAAGAAGCGTGATCCCCTTTGCAATTGACACACACTTCTTTGGTTTCGCAGGTAAGGTTGTCATGGCCAACGTCAGAACAACGCGCGCAAGTAAGTTTACCTTTGCAAGCCATTTTAGAATGCCCAAAACGTTGACACTGGAAACATCTTAGAGGACTTGGGATGAAAGGCCGAATAGAACACCTCATATAAGCAACTTTAATGTGTTGTGGTAAGCCTGGTGTTGCGAAATTCAAAATGAGATGCTTTGTATTCAGGACAATGCCATCTCTCATGATTGTGATTCGCTTGACAGCACAGACATTTTGGCTTTGGAGGTTTTCTAATATTTCATAAGTTGGCGTATGATATAGGTCCTCTGCAAATATCACACCTCGTGAGAAATTTAGATTTCCGTGAGGTTCGACGCTTACAGCTACTGTCTTTAAGCTTTGCATAATAATAGACTGGTTTTCGGATGCAGTTTCTATCAATAGAACTCCAGATCTAAGCTTTTTTATTGCTGTTAATTCACCAACATTTGAAGTAATAGCCTTTTCAATGAGAAAAGGTGAGACAGACTCAAAAGATCCACCAATTTTTTTGACAATAAAATATTTTGCATTACAATTAATCATTTGTTGCTCCCGTGGGAGTGAGGAAAAAGTTTTTTGGTCCATATAGGATTAAGCAAAATTCGGGGACCAGACGGCACCACCAACCACGGAGTCCTACAAGGGGATGCAATCCAACTGCACCAATGCTAGCCAGTCCCTATACGCTCACAATACATCCCTAATGTAGTCTCCACCCTTAAAGAGTCACCCAGTAGATGTATCGATCGCTTGATCCATAAAGCCGATTGATGTGCTGAGGACCACAACACACCTCCCGTTTACCTGAAGCAGACGCCAAAGCAATGTATTGAACTCTCGGGGCCTCAATTACCAGGACCCTCCTTTCAAGGGACACGGATCTCCACGCACGGCAAACACGTGGGTGATTTAGAACCCAAGAGCAGCTATTAGCAAAAGAGCGGCGACAGCTGCTCAAGGGAAGCCCTCAACCTCATCAGAGGCAACCACATTGAGGGAGAAAAGGAAGAAAAATCAGAAGAGAGGAGAATGGAAAAGAAAGAAGAGGACAGATCACTGGGATACCTCGGGATTGTGACACACGTGTGTACTTAAAGAAAGTAAACCCCCTAAGGGGTGAGGCCCCCAGAGACCAATACATTGGCGTCTTCTTCAGGTAAACGAGAGGTGTGCTGTGGTCTCAGCACATAAAAAAGTCATAATCCTTATCTCCTATTATAAGAAGAGCTCCTTTAGATAAATGTAGAGGAGTTAAATCCTCGAAATTAAAGTCTGCAAAAGAGGGTTTCCGTAAATCCTTCTTATCCACCCGTAGAGCTATGACCCTGGAGGCTAATGACGTCTCCCTTCATCCCTCGGACGATAATTTATCGTTCGAGGAAATGATCCAGGATTTGCCTTCCAGCTCCGGGGGAGGAGCTTTTCTATTTAAAAAATAACTTCCTTTGTTTCTTGGAACTGCCATGGTTTGCGCTCACATCTTGATGACATCAAGTCTATTACATCAGCTTTTAACCCCGCATGTGTAGCACTTCAGGAAACTTTCCTGAAGTCTACCAATAACATTTCTATGCGTGGGTTTCAATGCTTCAGAAAAGACTGTGGTGACGATGGTGCAGTGTCTGGAGGTATTTGTATATTAACATCGAATAACTTCACCAGCACTATCCATCCATTAAATACTACTCTACAGGCTGAAGCTATAAGAATACATACAACATGCTTGATTACAGTCTGTAGTTTATATTTGCCACCACATGATGTAATCCACCAAGAAGAACTTGATTATTTAAATGATCAGCTGCCTGCTCCAAATTAGTTACTAGGTGATTTTAACGGACATAATTCTTTGTGGGGAAGTGATGATACTAATTCACGCGGTCGTCAGATAGAGCAGTTTATATCTGATAACTGTCTCTGTCTGATAAATACCAACGATAAAATATATTTCCACACACCCACAAGAACATTTCATCCTCTCGATCTCGCCATTTGTACACCTCACTTCTGCCATTGTTAAACTTAACAGTTCGGAATGATCTGCATAACAGCGATCATTTCCCGTTTGACATCTCCGAGACTGGTTGTTGTTGTTGTTGGGTTGGGTTTTATGGCGCAAGGTCCAAAATTGGACATGCTGCGCCAAAACTAAAATTTTTATTTTCCACATTTTTTAAACCCAAACAACTTTAAAATATTTTAAAAAACAAAATTTTTTGTAATTAAAATCTAATACAATATAAAATTTTAAAACAAAAAAATTAAATCAGTATATAATAATAAAAATGTAAAATGTACCAACTAAATAGTATTTAGAAAACCTATTGCCCTTAAAAAGGCAAATAGGTTTCTGTGGGGTGGTTCCCCCAACAAATCAAATAATGTAATAAAATCGGTTTTAAAAAAATTTAAACGTTCTTTGTTAAAATCTGTGCATGAAATTAAAATATGAGAAACAGTATATGGTTCATCACACGTTTCACACCAAGGATTTAATTCGCTAAGAAACAAATGTCTATGTGTGAAACGTGTGTGTCCGATACGAAGGCGAGTTAATCTAACATCTGCTCTTCGTATCGGTAAAACTGATGATGGAATGAAAGATGGGAATATGGCACATAGTTTATTAGCGACCTGCATACTCCATAACTCCTGCCAGAGAGATTTAACAAATGTTTTAACAACCCTTCTCACATCGAAAAGAGGGACAGAAGAATGAAGTGAGGAAGATGCAGCTTTAGCGGCTGCATCCGCCTTTTCATTTCCCTCTTGACCTACATTACCTGGGACCCAACAGAAAATGATGTTATAACCCTTGCCAGCAAGGGAATCCAATGCTCCGACAATCTTGGACACAACAAGATGAAAATAATTGGAATTTTTCAACGATTCTAATACACTTAAACTGTCAGTATACACGCAGATTTTATTAAATTGCTCTGTATTCACTAGCTGAAGAGCTTGAAAAATAGCGGTAGCTTCAGCTGTAAAGATGGAGCAGGACGTATGAAGGCTGTAACCATAATGGTATTGGCATATAATATGCCACAGCCAACATGTCCTGCTGTTTTAGAACCATCCGTGAATACAGCCGTCTATGATGAATACTGACAGCGATGTGATAGAAAAAGCTGTTGAAAAATAGTTAAGGTTGTGTCCGATTTTCTAAGTTGAGCAAAAGGATTGATGATATTAATCTGTGGATCATATCAAGGTGGATGTGAATATAAGTCCGTTTTGATAAAACGAACATCGTATAGGTCTGTCAAAAATAGTTGATCTTTAGTTCGAGTGAGAAAGGGTTGGATGCTGTAGGGTCGAGCATCATACAGTCTCTTAAATGCAGGAGAAATGGCCAAGGAACGTATAGGATGTTGTCGGTCAGACATGACCTTTGCGTAATAATTGAGAGACAGCTGCATCCGTCTCAGGTCTAAAGGCAATTGTTGGCAAATCGCATAAAGACTCTGGACGGGTGATGTGCGGAATGCGCCTGAACAAATCCTCAAAGCAGAGTGATGCACAGTGTCCAGTCTGCATAAAACAGAAGACCTAGCAGATCCATATACAACACTTCCGTAGTCAATACGAGATAAAATAAGTGCTTGATAGACTAGAAGGAGTGACAAGCGATCAGCACCCCAAGATGTATTAGAAAGGACCTTGAGGATATTAAGCGATCGCTCGCACTTCTACCGCAAATGTAAAACATGCGGAAGAAAGGTCAACTTTCGGTCGAATGTCAAACCAAGAAATTTGATCTTGTTGACTACAGGTATTGTAGTGTTGTTCAGATGAATAACAGGATGGCTGTGAAGAATGGTCTTCTTGCAAAAATGGACACAGCGGCTCTTGCTAGGAAGTAACTTAAAGCCATTCTTTGCACACCATACAGCTATTTTATTAACAGATGTTTGTAATTGTCTCTCAATTAAACGCATGTTTGATCCTTGGCAAGATCTTCAAGAGTGGATCTTCCTTTACGGAAACCACTCTGATTGACATGTATACATTTATTTGCTTCTAAGACATGCACGAGACGGGCGTTGACCATACGTTCAAGAGTCTAACAAAGGCAACTCGTCAGAGCTATTGGTCGATAATTTGATGGTTCTGATGGTTTGGTTGGTTGGGTTTTGTGGCGCAAGGTCCAAAGAGGACAAGCTGCGCCAAAAGTTGAGTTTTACAGAAAATTGAGTTTTAAAGAAAATTGATTTTAGGCAAAACCCAAACACAACATTAAAAATTTAAAACACAAAAATTATGGTATATAATAGTTTTAAAATCGGAATAAGTTTATGAAAGTATTTTAAAATCTAAAATGTATAAGTAAATTAAAGTAAGGTAAAATTCAACAAATTTAAATAAAATTAAGGAAACCAACTTCCCTTAAAAAGGAAAAAAGGTTTCGGTGGGGAGGCTCCCCCACTAAATCATACATTGTTAAAAGGTCAGTGGCAAAATATTTAAAACGGTAAAGGTTAAAATATGGACATGAAATTAAAATATGAGAGACAGTATATGGTACATCACACGTTTCACACCATGGATTTAGTTCATTTAAAAACAAATGTCTGTGTGTGAAACGTGTGTGTCCGATACGAAGGCGAGTCAATCTGACATCTGCTCTTCGTAACGGTAAAATTGATGATGGAATGAGGTATGGAAAGATGGCACGCAGTTTGTTTCCGACCTGCATACTCCATGACTGCTGCCAAAGAGAATTAACAAATCTTTTTACAACCCTTCTCACGTCGAAAAGAGGGACAGATGAATGAAGTACAGACGATGCAGCTTTAGCAGCTGCATCTGCCTTTTCATTTCCCTCTAGACCTACATGACCTGGGACCCAACAGAAAATGATGTCATATCCCTTGCCAGCAAGGGAATCCAATGCTCCGAAAATCTTGGACACAACAGGATGACAATAATTTGAATTTTTCAACGCTTCTAGTACACTCAAACTGTCAGTATATACACAAATTTTATGACAATTTCCCGTATTCACAAGCTGAAGGGCTTGATAAATGGCCGTAGCTTCAGCTGTAAAGATGGAGCAGGACGTATGAAGGCTGTAACCATAACTGGCATTGGAATGGAATATGCCACAGCCAACATGTCCTGCTGTTTTGGAACCATCCGTGAATACAGGCTTGAATGATGAATACTGACAGCGATGTGATAGAAAAAGCTGTTGAAAAATAGTTGAGGTTGTGTCCGATTTTCTAAACTGAGCGAATGGATTAATAATGTTAATCTGTGGATCATACCAGGGTGGATGTGAATGTAAGTCCGTTTTAATAAAACGGACATCATGCAGGTCTGTTAAATACAGTTGAGATTTAGTTCGACTGAGAAAGGGTTGGATGCTAAATGGCCGAGCATCATATAATCTCTTCAAGGCAGGAGTATATACCAAGGATCGTATAGGATGTTGAATGTTAGACATAACTTTAGCGTAGTAATTGAGAGACAGCTGCATTCGTCTCAGGTCTAAAGGCAATTGTTGGCAAATCGCATAAAGACTCTGGACGGGTGATGTGCGGAATGCGCCTGAACAAATTCTCAAAGCAGAGTGATGCACAGTGTCCAGTCTGCGTAAAACAGAAGACCTAGCAGATCCATACACAACACATCCGTAGTCAATGCGAGATAAAATGAGTGCTTGATAGACACGAAGGAGTGACAAGCGATCAGCACCCCAAGATGTATTAGATAATACCTTGAGGATATTAAGCGATCGCTCGCACTTCTTCCGCAAATGTAAAACATGTGGAAGAAAGGTCAACTTTCGGTCGAATATCACACCAAGAAATTTAATCTCGTTGACCACGGGTATTGCAGTGTTGTTCAGATGAATAACAGGATCATTGTGAATACTGGTCTTCCTGCAGAAATGGACACAGCAGCTCTTGCTAGGAGAGAGTGTGAAGCCATTCTCTGCACACCATGCAGCTATTTTATTAACAGATGTTTGAAGTTGTCTCTCAATTAAACGCATGTTCGATCCCTGGCAGGATATTTGCAGGTCATCCACATACATCGTGCCGTAAACTGAAGGTGAAAGAAGATGAAGAATGTTACTGATGTAAAGGTTAAAAATAGTGACACTTAAAATGGAGCCTTGGGGAACACCCTCGGCTTGAATAAAAGTATTGGATGTAAATGTTCCAATACGAATTTTAAAAGTACGGGAGCGTAAAAAGTTTTGTAGGAATATCTCGAGATTACCCCTAAAGCCAAAATCATATAATGAACGGAGAATTCCATATCGCCACGTACGGTCGTATGCCTTCTCGATGTCGAAGAAGATGGAAACCAGATGGTTTCTCCGCACAAAAGCGTTGCGGATTTGGGTTTCCAAGTAAGTAATGTTATCAAGAGTGGATCTTCCTTTACGGAATCCACTCTGATTTACATGTATACATTTATTTTCTTCTAAGACATGTACGAGACGGGCGTTGACCATACGTTCGAGAGTCTTACAAAGGCAACTTGTCAGAGCTATAGGTCGGTAATTTGATGGTTCTGAGGAATCCTTACCAGGCTTCAGAACCGGAATTACTATTGCTTCATTCCAAAGAGATGAAATTCATTTTCAGTCCAGATCCTATTGAACAAAAGCAATAAGTTCGATAGGGAATCTGGACTTAAATGTTGAAGCATAAGATAGCTAATTCCATCAGGTCCTGGGCTGGTATTATTGGCCTGCTGTAAAGCTTTCTTCAATTCTAATATTCCAAATTCGCAGTTGTAGGATAAGTTTTGTCCATGGTTGAAATGAATGGGTCTTCGCTCAGCACGACTCTTAGTCCTTAAAAACGAAGGACTATAAGAGTCAGTGCTTGAGACACTAGCAAAACTTTCACCAAGGACATTAGCTATTTCCTTAGGAGAAGAGTGTATAGCAGCTCCGGTTTTTAGAATAGGAATGGAGAATTCCCTATAAATACCATTGGCTGCTTTCACTCTTCTCCACAACTGCTTACTGGTTATGGAAGAATTTATTGAAGATATATAGCTAGACCAGGATTCCTTCTTACTTCTACGACGAGCTCTGCGAGCTAACGCTTTTGCTCTCTTAAAGGCAATAAGATTCTCCGTTGTGGGGTACCTCCGGAAAAGCCCCCATAACTTCCTTTGATTTTTGTATGTTTGTTGGCATTCATTGTTCCACCATGGTTTGCAACACCGTTTTGGTTTAGAAGAACTTTTAGGTATTGCTGTATCAGCTGCACATATAATTGTTTCAGTGACTTTATATACGGCTTCATCAATATCATCGATCATGACCATTCTATCATCAACAACTGCCAATTGTGTAAATAACGGCCAATCTGCCCGACTGTACACGTAAGTAGGTATGCATTGCTGCACACTACTACCTCCAGTCTGGGAGATGACGAGTGGGAAATGATCGCTATTATGCAGATCATTCCCTACTGTTAAATTCAACAATGGCAGAAGTGAAGGTGAACAAATGGCGAGATCGAGAGAATGAAATGTTCTTGTGGGTAGGTGGAAATATGTCTTCTCGTCGGTATTCATCAGACAGAGGCTATTATCAGAAATAAATCCCTAAATCTGACGACCGCGAGAATTGGTATCTTCACTTCCATACAAAGTATTATGGCCGTTAAAGTCACCGAATAACAAATATGGTGAAGGCAGCTGATCAACTAATGTATCAAGTTCTTCTTGGCGGATGACATCATGTGGTGGCAAATACAAGCTA
>JAPDSC010153279.1:0-10746 GCA_026290005.1 Latrodectus geometricus
TCAAGGAATAGTAAGTACTCCCAAGGGATTGTACAATACATGGCAATAAATATTTGTAATAAAAAAAAAAAAAAAAAAAAAAAAAAATTCAACTTCTTGATTTGCATATTTAAATGAAAAGAATAATTTACAGAAACAAAATATTTGTACAAATACAATTATTTACATACAAACATTAAGGAAACAAAATTCTTGATTAATACAGTTATACATGATAAAACAATCAAATTTATTTAATTGTTTGTTTGAGATCTTCTTAATAATAATAAAAAAAAAAAAAGACATATATATATACACACATATATAACAACTTTTTTTTATATAAATATGTATAGAAGTTAAGAAGGAGAAATAACTATCTACAAAGTGTGTGATTAAGAAAAAGATTATGACAGTAGTAAAAGGAATGTAATAAGTGAGGGACAAAGTAAGTATACCACTTTTGTTATAAAGAAATAGGCACGATCATGTCTAATTACAAGGTTTGTTTGTAAGCATTCCGAAACTCTAGAGAAGAATTTGTGGAGTTGAATGGCAGCAATTATTTCAGATTATGAAATGTTTACTTATTTTGATTTTTTCATTCCCATTGAACATTTAGGGAAGTGGATCGAAAGATTTGTTTGTGGTTTAAGCCTCAGTACAGCTCTTGGTCTATGAAAATTAATTAATTGATATGGATTGTATTTATCAATTTTTTGAATTTCCGTATTAGAAATTTGGTAAAGTTTGTCATAAAATCTAAATGATAGATATTTTATATAGTTAACTAGCGTTAGTATGCCAAGGTTTTTTCTAATTTGTTCATTCCTAATGTAATAAACGGATTGCGTGATTAGTCTGAGCAATTTGCTTTGTTGAGCTTCCAGTATTTTAAGATTAGTTTCTGCAGCCCCGCCCCAAATTGGTGCTGCATATGTGATAATTGGTCTCAAGTAGGCTTTATAGATTAATAATTTATTGGGTAGTGAAAGCTTTGAGCTGTATGCCATAAGTGGGAAAAGAGTTTTTCTTCCCGCGATGAATTTATTTTTAATTTTATTGATGTGGTGTTTCCACGTTAATTTGGAGTCTATCGTGAGGCCTAAGTAATCGACCTTATTGGTCCAGGGGATATTGTATCCACCTAAATTGATCTGTGGGCAATGCGTTCTCTTCCTTGTAAAGAGAACCGCTTGAGATTTAGTTGGATTGATTTTAATTTTCCAGACCTTTAGCCATTCTTCTATGACCGTTAGGTGTTCAGTGAGATTTGAATGAATTTTCAAATGGCTTGAGCTGGTAGAAAGAATTGCCGTGTATTTGGAAAGATCGTGGAACTCGTATTCATCCAATAAATATCCGTGAAAGAGATGCATACGAATCAGGCAGCGTCTATATTTGGAATGGTATCTCTTTGGGTAGATACACATATCTCCATGTCTTATCCCGTTGAAGTGTTAATGCTCACATCCATAGAGATGACATCCTGGATGCTTATGTGCTCCCTTAGCTGAGGCATTAGGTGATATTTCCGTGGTACAGGATGATATGCGATATCACATAGGGCTCTCATCTTGAGCCCTATGTGCTTGCTTGCCCATCACTGCCTGATTATCTAGAGTAGGAAGCAATTGAGTGCATGCTGTCTTCAATTTGATCCACGTGCCTTAACCCAATCCAGCATGTTTGGGAAACTCTAGGATGACGTGTATCTGCTGTCAATATTCCTCCTAGGAATCTAGCGACACTTTCAGCTGCTTTGGACAAGCAATGGTGAACACTTTCTTCACAATTAATAGATCACATAATTGAGAGAATCACATATTGCTGCATACGCTTCTTGGGGGATCATACCACATACTAAAGGTTCTTTTCTTATACCAAACTTACACCTCACTTTTTTTCATTGTATACATATACTAGTTTTTGATAACACCAAATGTGTCAGGTGATTTTTTTATGCTATTTTGTACCTTCCTATGTGTTGTATACAACATACAGGGGTATAAATTTCATTAAATTCCATGCATAATTTTTTGCGTTATCGTCATTTTCGTGGTTCTTCCTTAATTTACGATAATCAGTACATTTATTTTTTAAAATATATACACTTAGATCAATACAAATACATATTTTCCATGTTCATAAGAAAAATTTAAGAGAAAAAATACCAAATTTAAAAATAATTTACCAGTGATATTTAAAACAGTAGTGAGAGAGATATTTTAAAATTATTCACCCACTAATTTTATGATTTTTGGATTTTTTTCTTTCGATTTTTAGGTTCTTTTCGGAATCCAATTTTTCCAATTTATCCTATGAAAAATTTCAAATACTTTTGGAAAACGGCGGCCAATAAATTCTTTTCAGTTAAATAAAAAATAAGCTTTCGAAATTACGTAAAATTTATTATTTAAATATTAATAATTACAATCAGTGATAAGCCTTTTGATCGCTAAGCATTTTCTCCAATCAAGGAATAAAATGGAACACAATAATCTCAAATGCTTTTTTTTTTAAAAAAATCAGCAGTACTTTAATTTTATGATCTCGTAATGCGAATCTCTATTGAAACATGAAGTCGCAGATAGAGTTCAAATATTATTTTTATTTATAAGAAGTCCCGACAATATTTTACCAACAACCAAACTTATTTTATTTAAAATTTATTTTTAATGTGTACGTGATTCATTATAAGATCACCCAATAAAATTACTTTCTTCTGCAGTGATAAGTTCAGGAAAAGCAGTAGCAATTTATGTATCTTGAAACTAATATAATTTGTGGACATTATCGCGTTTAATGCATTATTTTAACCAGATGATATGTACTAAAAAATGTTTTAAAATTATGGACACCTTACCTTCTTCAATATTAATCAATCTCAGTTCACGTCAAAAAGGATTGCATAAGAAGAAAAAATTGTTTCCTTTCATATTCATGTAATTTTTATACAGATTTATTTTGTTTAGATTTATTTTAATAAAAGCTAAAGTTTTTTCATTTGATATAAAAATCCGTATTATTTCTCAGCAGGGTTAGATTCTAAACATTCAATTTAAAAAATAATTTTCAATATGTATGCTGTTTTACTGAATGTTCTGTAAACCTACTTTTTTTTTCTGAAGCTTAACAAATTTTGTTACAGCTCAAATATGAAAGCCACCATGAATTGCTTTTAGTAAAACAAAACCTATCCCTTCTTATTAAAATCTTATATTATCACACAGTTTCTTTTAATTATCTTGCATTCAATGAGATATTAATTATCTTGCATTCATTGAACTTTCCTAAAATTTACTGCGTTCACTGATTCTTTTAAGACTTCTTTAATATTTTCATAAAATGTTTCCATATAATTAAGTAAAAGGCTTCACAATATTACTTAAGTTACATTTCGAATAAAATTTGCGTAGTAGACGGGCATGGGAAGATCAATATTAATACAAGACCAATTAGTTCATTCACAGTCAGAGTTAAGAACATCAAGAATCTTAAAAAAGATCTGAACTTTGTTATTGTTTAAAAAAACAAATGAAGGAAGATTTTCGATTTCAAATTGCCGAATTTGACGAACCAGTAATATTATGGAGTACATATTTTTTCAATTTAAAAAAAGTTAGACCATAATTGAAAAAAAAATTAGAATTTTATTTTCATTTGAAAAAAAAAATACATTATTCATTAATGGACACAAAAATAAACAATCTTAACTGAAATATAGGAAGAACCAACATAAAAAATGGGAAACAAAAGAATACTTCGTACAGCGCATCATTATCTGGAATGTTAATTCGTGAAATTCCTGTGTAGAAATTTATAAAACATAAAATGCTATGTTAAAATCACTTAGACAACTGTGATCTATAACATGCCGTTTATCTTGGGATTGCTTTTATAATGGATAAAAAAATTAAGTTGTAGAGGGTGTTTTTAATTTAAGAAATGTAATCTTAAAGTTATTCGCAAAAAATGAGGTGAGCGTAATTCTTTCATCTACCCTCAACCTCTTTCATCTTCTCAGCTGCAAAATAAATTCATTCCTATTTCAGTTTGAAATCATTTATTCATTGTGATTATACATTTGCCTATCAGTGTTTAGAAACAAATAATAGGAAAAAGCGTTTTAAAATAACATGTCACATAGAATAACTACTACATATTTTATCTACATTATCCAACGTTACTGAAATAATACTGGACAGTTAAATATTGATTATTATTTTTATAAATAATGTTTTGTATCAAACGACTCTAAGGCAAATATTTAAAATTTTTAATTATCGTTTTCTTCAGATTTAATATAATTTACAAATGACGGATTCCGTAACGAAAACTTACACTACTGGCCATTAAAATTGCTACACCAGGAAGAAATTCAGATAACAAAATGATATTTCTTGGACAAAAATATTATACTAGAAATAACAAGTGATTAAATTTTCAAAAAATTTGGCTGGATAGATCCTGAGAAATCAGTACCCAGAATAACCACCTCTGGCAGTAATAACAGCAGCTATACGCCTGGGCATTGAGTCAAACAGAGATTGGATTGCATGTACAGGTACAGATGCCCATTCAGCTTCAACACGATGCCACAGTTTATCAACCATAGTGACTGGCGTTTGGTGACGAGCCAGTCGCTCGGCAACCATTGACGAGACGTTTTCTATTGGTGAAAGATCTGGAGAACGTGCTGGTCAGGGCAACAGCCGAACATGTTCCGTATCAAGGAAGGTCCGTACAATACCGACAACATACGGTCGGGCATTATCCTGCTGAAACGTAGGGTTTCGCAGGGCTCGAATAAAGGGTAGAGCCACGGGTCTTAACACACCAGAAATGTAACGTGCACTGTTCAAAGCACCATCAATGCGAACAAGAGGTGACCGAGACGTGTATCCAATGGCACCCCATACCATCACGCCAGGTGATTGGCCAGTATGACGATGACGAATGCATGCTGCTAGTGTGCGTTCACCAAGATGCCGCCAAACACGAATGCGACCATCATGATGCTATACACAGAACCTGGATTCATCTGAAAAGATGACATCTCGCCATTCGTGCGCCTAGGTTCGTCGTTGATCACACCATTGAAGGCACTCTTGTCTATGACGCAGCGTCAAGGGAAGCCGCAGCCATGGTCTCCGAGCTGAGAGTCCATGCTGCTGCAAACGTCGTCGAACTGTTCGTGCAGACACTTGTTGTCTTCCAAACGACCCCGTTTCTTGACTCACGGCTCGTGACGTGGTTGCACGATCCATTACGGCCATGTGGATAATATGCCTGTCTTCTCGGCTGCTAGTGATAGGTGGTCGTTGAGATCCCGCATGGCGTTCCGTATTACCGTCCTGAACCCATCGATTTCATATTCTGCTAACAAGTCATTGGATCTCGACTGACGGGAGCCGCAATACTGCGATAAGATAAACCGCAATCCCGGTACGCTACAATTCTACCTTTATCAAAGTCAGAAACGTGCTGGTACGCATTTCTCCTTCTTACACGAGGCATCACAACTTTTCACCAGGCAACAACGTTCAAATGCAATTTGTGTATGAAGAACCGGCTGAACAATTTCCTCATTTAAACACAATGTAGGCGTCGCTACTGGCGCCTGCTTTGTCTGAATGCCCTGAAAAGCTAATCATTTGCATATCACAGCACCTTCTTCCTTTCGTAGAAATTTCACGTCTGTAGCATGTCACCTTCTTGATGTAGCAATTTTAATGGCCAGCAGTGTATTTCAACCGTCGGAAGTCCCTAAACACAGCAAACCGTTTCTTACTTTTGAATCCCGATCAAATGAAGAGACGGATACTTGAGCTAGAGAGGAGAAAATATTTTTGATGGTAATTTCCTGTATTTAATAATAATATCACCTGTAAAATAGTTCATATGACAATACGAGAATTTAAATGCAAAATTATATTTATTTTGATAAATATAATGAATCACAACTAATAAAATTTCAGTAAACACTCTAAAATATTACAACACTCAAAAGATTGATACAAAATATTATCAAGCTTCTAACAATTTTTCTTTTGCGATTATAATATGAAAATTGTAGAAATAAATCTAATTTGGTTTCATTTTAGTTTTAAAAATTTGTAATTTTCTCTTTGCTTGATAAATATTTTCTCTTTACTGAAAGTGAACATCATAATCTGAAACAACGTCTAACAATCCCTTAATTTGATATCACGGCAAAGATTAGGCAGGTCAGAAGCAATGCAGTTTGCATGAAATAGGTGATACCATATTATAATCCAACATATGTAAGTAACTAAATAGCAAAGGAAAAGTTTTTACAAATAATATAATAATAATATAATCAAGTGTTCTCTGGGAAACATTTTCAAGAATGCTTTTCAACAATAAAAGTTCTGGAAGAATTAAATATACTGAGGAGCTGAATGTAAGTAAAAAATATGTAAACAAGAGACAAGGAGAAGATCAAAATTTATAATTGTGACAAAAAGAAATTCAACCTTCAGGTGAGCTCTAACAATTACTGACAGGCTTACGCAAAAGTTTTCAGCACTTTCCTGAATGCCTTTGTGCGTAAATTCATTATTGATTTGAGAGGGTAGTTTGTTTAATTAAAAATTACTAATTTAGAGTTCGTTTCAACTGATGTGAACTTGGGGTCATATCTAGAAAAGTCTCACTTGAAAATTTTGATTGACGAAGATTCCCGTTAAAATCGGCAAAGTGAAGCATCGTTAGTCGCGGGAGTGATTGAGAGTGTGATTATATTCTTCATCACTAGGTAGCTGAGCTCCGTATGCTTGGGGATGCATCCACGTTAATTTGTGACATCCAAAATCCTTCCACTAGTGTGGCGTGAATTTGGAGAGGAGGGTGAAAGTTCAGGTGTGACCATGGTTAAAAATTACGAGGCGCTTGGTGATGAGCGAGTATTCCAAACCCTTTAGGTTCAATTCGGGGCTCCCCTACACCGCTATGTATAGTATGTGTATATAGCTTATCACGTGGCCAGCAAGAAACCCTAACACATGAAACCGACTGAGAGTGATTGGAAGCCTCACCAGGTAATGCTTAAGCAAAAGCGTTGTAATATGAACACAATTGATCAAATAAAAGAAGAAATTACTGTTTGTGATTTAAATTATATGAATTACTTGCATTAATTTGATAAAAATCCATGAAAGGTAAATTATTCCAGTTCAGTGCAAATGGGTGCATTGACATAAATTATTAGAAATTCATCAATGTGATAATTTGTGTCTCAGTTTTAATTAAATTTCAAAAATTACTCGGAATAACTTTTATATATTTTTTCATGTTATTAATTGTAGATAGTTTCTTTTTACAGTTTGAAAGTCAATTTTCTATCATCTACAATGATCATTTTAGAAAAATGAGCTGGACCCTATTTCTTGTGCTCTCAAATCACTAATATAAAACAAGATTCATTCATTTGAGAATTTGTTAGGAATTTTGAATTCTGAAAGAAAATGTCAGACCTTAAGGACTTAAAGGTTAGATTGCAACCCTAATAGTCAACATATTTCCTCATACCTGCAAAATCAACTGCTATTTTCGTATTGTTTTTGTCATGTACAGCACATAGTTCATTGAAGTCCATTGACAAAAAAAGAGGGGCCACACAACTTTTTATGTTTATCAAACCATTAATGCTGTTAACTTAAATGTTACCGTTGTTAATTTAAAGCTATCTACATACTTTTATAAAGTGTTAAACATTTTTCCAGTTTTTCCAAATCTTTTATGACATTACATATTTAAAATAATACTTTTGTCACAAAACTCCTCATCAAATAGCATTTTGGAATTTTTCTTTACATAAATTCGGATGAATTTTTAAATTAAAGAAGTATTCATAAGTTGGTTAATTTTTATTTTTTGTATTTATGAATTCTTTCAGACTATGACTATTCTAAAAAATTCTTTTTACACCAGGATTTACGCCAAAAGCTCTTTTTCCTAAATAAAAGTTGGTTTTTCTTCAACGTCACTTGATGTACGTCAAGAAGGGTTACCTCCCGGATGCGGGAGTAGATTTATTTCCATCGTACCGGACAAACAACCCGCTCTTGCCTTTTAACTCGCAGTTCAGTTGAAGGTTTTATTTCCGAAAGAGTTGATGCACTCTACTCCGTCATCGAGAAAAGATACAAAGCTGTTTCTAGGAACATTTTCTTAATGGTAACTGGAAGAAAAACAAAGAGCGCACCTTCCGAAGAAAAACATTTACTTGGTAATTCCACAGCTGCCACGTTTGTTATTGACGCTAGAAAGAGTTTCATCCTGAGATTTGCCGCCGATAAAAATGCCTCGTGATCGAGGTATAAAAATAAAGCCATTCTGAAGAAGGAAAATTTTAGTTCCAGCTTGATAAATTACCTTCATCTAATCGAAAATAGAACTTATGCAATAATTCTCACTCGCTCGATGTTAAAGGTAATGTTATTGTAAAGGACACCCACCAAATTGTGTATTTTTTTCTTTTGGTTTCAATTTTTATAATAATTTTATTTCGATTAGCATACATAAATGAAAAAATTTAATAACTCGTAAGTCTAATACAGTTCATGAAAAATGAAGCAGTATGAAATTAACTTCAAAAATACATGCAAGTTATTCCCCAATTTATTTATATTTATCTTAATAAAAGTGTGAATTTAAAAAAATATGACAAAAAAATAATACCAGATATAAAGACTGTGATGAATCTTATGTGTAGTTAAGGGTATATCTACACGTCTTGATATCAAATCATCGAAACTCTGAATGCAGTAATTAAAGATATCATTTCAGTTTTCTTTTATCTGATACAAACAATATCTTTTGCTCATCGATCGACCATAGCGAGTTATCAATTCATGTAATCCAGATATGTTCTATGGAAAAAAATCTAGGAAACTACCATGAAAGAAGTGGTACAAGTATTGAAGAAAGCTTTTACATCAATATGTAAACAGGTATTGTTATGCAGAAAGGAACTACCAGTAATATGTGGCGAAAGGAGTGGTATGTCAGACACTATACATATCTAGGAACGTCAGTCGTTGTACAACATTTCGCCAATCTTAAATTGCAGATTCTCTCATGTCAACTTATCGTGACAGATCATAATGTCAAAAATTTGTCCAGTTAGACTGATTAATGTTCTTCAGAGAGAAAGAGGGTTCACACCCACTACTTTTGATTTCCATCGTTATGGTCAAAATTGAAAAGTCTTTTTGTTCACAATCATATCATTGAATATTTTGATGAGTCCATCGAATTGAAATTGTTGACGCTTCAGCGTGAAATGAACTTTATACAGAAAAATCTCCACATAATATTATATCATGGTAATTAAAAACCACCTGCAGCTCTGTAAATAATTGCCTAGCTTACCACACACTATAGAATTAATCTCAATTCTTAACCATACGAACATGAAAATCAGGTGATCCTTACTTCTATGATATTATGACGAGATTATGAGAATATGAATATTGTCAGTAAAAATTATAAATGGCAAGTAATGATTATGTATGATTAAAAAAATATGTTAATGTTATAAAATATGCTAATATAATGATAGATTTTTAGGATAAGAGATCTATTTTTTTTTTTTTTTTGCTACTTGTCTTTTTTTAAAATCTATTCTAGTGAGCAAAACGTAAGTATTTAGACATTAAATCATGAAAAATCCCTCAGTAGATATGAAATATCCCTTCTGAAGAGCACACATTGAATAAAGAAATGTATATGGCATCTATACGTTTCTATGAATATGAATAGGACCCAATAGTAAAAATATGAATAGGACCCATAATAACTAAGCGAATGTGAAAATCCTTTATTCCCAAAAAAGAAAGTTTATAAAAATACTGTTTGGCTAAGAGGGATACAGCAAAACAATATGATAGTAAGAAATGTAAATTACTTTAACTACAATAGTAATATAATCATCTGTCGAAATTCTATACAAGATTATCCATGAGTTCTTGGTGTATCAAAGAATTCCCATTCTTCAAGGGATAACTGTTTCAACTATGTTAAATTCACTAAACGAAAAAAATGAACTGCCAGATATCTCTCTGTCTTTTGAATAATAATATATGCCCTTATATACATTGATAATATTAACAAAAGCATTTTACTCGAATTCAGTAAGAATTAGAAAAACAAGTTTATTAATTTATGGATGTTTTCTCTTCAGAAATTTCACAATGTGTCTCACTTTCCTGTGTGTCCACGCATCGTCATTCCTCTTCTCCCAAAAAATTAGGATCTATAGCATTCTGGAGAAAAAGTACGTGGAGAAGGATAACTGCTTTATAGTAATCTTTTACATCCGTAAGCCTTTTTTGGAGATGTTGAGCTCTGTTTACTATTCACATCATAATTCCTTTCAATGCAAGCTCATCAGAATCACTCCAGCAACTTTTCACCCTAATCTAGTACATTTTTACTTCTTTCCATATCAACTGAAACCAACATTTGGTTCTAAGACTTAAGTAACTCGCATTGGTAAAGAGGACAGGATTATATTGATCAAACCTTCATTTTTATGTTCGCTGCATATTTTAAACATTTCATTCATGGAACTGTTCAGAAAAGTCAAATCAATTTTACTTTACACTACGTATTAGATTGCTTACCAATTGAAGGAGTTTTCCTCCATTTTGACCTCAGGCTGACAAGGAAAGCTAATGCGCTTTTGATGATGCTTTTACAAATATTTTTATCATTCTAAATTGAATATGGAATCAAGCA
>JAPDSC010153284.1:0-14208 GCA_026290005.1 Latrodectus geometricus
AAATACAATATTAAACAAATGTTTACATTGTATTTGTTTGGAAACAGCTGTGGATATGACGTCACACTAATGTCGTCAATTCGTGCTACCTGAATCATTCAGCCACTGTAACTAAGGAAAGCCACATACAAGAAAAATCGAGATCATCCATGAACTTCAATTTCGGGGACGCAAGTGTAATTTGTAAGTAAGGAGTATTGACTGACTGAGAATAAGGAAAAGCATGTAGAAAATGCCGTACACATGCCTACAAAACAAGCACACAAATAGCTAACAAAATTCAAGTAAGGTTTTGAATAAAAAAAAAATAGCAGTATGCTTTGTTAACTCTAAAAAAAATGATGAAATGTTTTCTGAAGATATAGTTTTGAAGTTGGTTAGATTAAGTGATTATTTTGTCTGATTTCTCATCTATAAATTGAAAAAATTTTTTTTTCAAAATATGATTTTTTTAATGTACACGTTTTTTTATGTAGTGCATATTAAATTATTTTATTGTAATATCACATTATTTAAAAAGCAATTAGATGAAATATATTGCTTTTCGAACTTTTAATTTGAGATTTTATCAGTCCTTATTGCACTATTCATAGAAGAGGGGTGCCATTGCCTCCGGGAAGGTTGGACTTCAGCCTGTTTGGACCGCGGGAGGTATTTCATTTCCCTCCTTCCACCCACAGGACAGCCTGTGGAGAGGAACTCCCCTATCCGCCACCTGGGGACGCGCTCAGTATGG
The DNA here is from genome assembly GCA_026290005.1 of Latrodectus geometricus. Lineage (NCBI taxonomy): Eukaryota > Metazoa > Arthropoda > Arachnida > Araneae > Theridiidae > Latrodectus > Latrodectus geometricus. The sequence goes on from JAPDSC010153284.1 coordinate 737, forward strand.
GTTACCGGCTCCCGTACTTGAGGGGAACGAATGTGCAGATGCCCTTGCAAAAGAAGCACGAGATAAAGAGCAACCTCGAACAGTCACCTGTACAGACGCAAATGCCGTTGCCAGGTGAAGGATCTACGATCAGCATTTTGGCAAGGCAACAATCCCTGATCTAGACTGCCCAAGAAACCTCTCTTCCACAATAGCTCGGCTGCGTACTGGACATTTCAAGGGCATGAAGATATCACCAACTGGTATTAAACCCTATCCCAACTGCGAGCACTGTCCTCAATCCGAACTAACTCCAGATCATGTCTTAAACTGCCAAGCCATTATCCGCTCCCTCTTCGAACTAGGAGCTCCACCAATTGAGATCCTCCATGGCCATCGGGCTCCAGAACTAGCAGATCTCATCAACAAGACTTTTGGTGGACTGTAGACTTTTTTTTTTTTTTTTTTTTTTTGCACTTCACACTTACTCATAGGCACGACAACAACAACACCAGTCCTTATGAATTCGTCTACTATTTTTTTAATAATCAATAATTGTAATTCAAATGATTGATTCACAATAATTCCTTTTGTAGGATGCCAGAAGCAACGCTCCAAGAAAGAAGGAAAAAATGAACTTAGAAGAGCTGAAGCAAGAAGTCGTTATGGTATGCATTTTATATTACTGAACTGTATTTTTGGTCAGATGATAGAAAATTGATCATTTCCTTTTTACAGGACGAACATAAGATACCGATGCACGAACTGTGCGCCAGACTGGGAACGCACCAGGAATTCGTAAGTCATTTTTTTTACTTCCTGAATCAGCAGTTTAATTCAAATGTACTTAAGATATATTTTAGAGCTGGTGAAATGCACAGTGAAGGCTATATAATAGGTAAATAACAATATAGAACAAAGAAATACATTCTGTAAAAATTAAATACCGTATTTTCCTGTATATAATCCACGGATTATGTGTTAAAAAAGTTCCGAATTTCGTTGTGCGTATTATACGCCACCGCGGATTATCTGATAAAAAACATTCTCGATCAGAAAAACTTACAACAAAGTTTTGAAAGAAATACTCTTTATGTTTCATAAAATAAATAACAGGTGGTACCAGGACACACCTGAGTTATTTAAACTATAATCGGCTTTGTGCAATTACGTTCAAAAACGAATTCGGTTCCTCTTAAAGATTTTACGATTGTAAATTCGCTAACGTCATTTTGCAATTTGCCTTGATGTGAGCTGTTTCGTTTTGAAAATATTCAAATTAGTATATCGTCATAAGGAAGCGAAAATTTTTAAATTACACAGCAGATTTTAAATCAAATGCTATAGCGAAAGCAAATAAAAACAATGGCGTCAAATGTGTTAATGTGAAGTGAAAAACACGCGCGGTATAAAAAAATTGTATAAAATACGCAATTTGTAAATAATAACCCATTTTTTTCATTTAAATATTAACGAAGCAAATATATATTAATTTAAATATGTCTAACGTCGTTTTAAAAGTTATTTGAAGCTAAATATCGATAAGTTTTACAAGACTCTTCTCAAAATTATCGCTTTTGATCGATCTCGTGCTTTCATCTTAAGTTTATCGCACTTTGTGATAAAACTGGATCTAGACTGACATATTTCATAATAAATGCTTTTTTTCTATACAATTTATTAAATTTTTAATCCAACTGTGCATTTTTTTATTTTATGTGACACCTATATTATCAGCAGTACATATTTTAGACTATTCGCCGAAAAAAAAAAAATGGCCACGGATCATACGCCGCTGCGGATTATATACAGGAAAATACGGTAGCTCATTTCAGATTACAATTGCAGCTTTTTTTCTATCATGACTTAACATAGAAGGAAAAGCGATTTAATCCGGATATCCGGACTAAAGGTTTCCAAATGAATGAGGTTGTCTTAAAATAAATAGAGGAAGGAAATTTTAACAAACAAAATAAACACTGTTTTTAGGAATGTATTAGAGAAATGTGTGGGTTCACACCCAGATAGCAAATGCTGGTCCTCAGGATGTTCGGAAAACGTCTATTTAGGACCAAGTAGACGTCCGATGGAGGTTCGTCGACGTCCTACGGACGTTCTCAGCACGTCCGGAAGTACTACGTCCGTAGGACGTCCGAGGAACATCCGAGACGGACGATATTTGGACGGACGATAACAGCCATTATTAGGTTTTTTTTTTTATAGAATTGAATTTTTTTAAATAATTTTAGGGAAATTATAATATATAATTTTCATTATAATTAAAAATAATTTGATAATTATAATGAAAATTATATTTTTTAACAATGTTTATAATTTTTGCAATGCAATTGATTGCATCGAAAAAAATGCTTTGTTGTCTATAGCCGTCATCCGATACTGCTCACAAGGGAAGAAAACTCTGAAGCATCCACCTGAAAGATGTCTTCTGATGTTCTTAATCGAACATTTTAAGGCTTTCCAAAGGCATCGATAGCGTCGTGTGTCGCTTCCAAGCAACGACAGCAGAAGTGCAACTCTGGTTCTTTAATAATTCAGCTTAAGGCTAAATTTCTTCAATCACTGGTTTTATTTTCCTTTGTATGTGCACACTTGTCCGAAGCACTGTTGTTAGCCTGGCCTCAAGATCACAAGCATTTTGTTCTCGTAAAAGTTAGAGCAAAAAGTTTAAAAACTATTTAAAAGCAATTTAACCCTTCTTTGCATAATGGGGGAAATTTCCATCATAACGTATAATGCCCAAAAATTATATAAAAGAACAAGTTCACTTTAAGTTGATCGTGTTTGTATACCTTTTTAATGTCCATTGCATAAAAAGAAACATAGCTGTCAAAAATAAACAAGTGTCATTACCAGTGAAACGAGCTTAAAGTTGTCTCATTCCGCTGTTTGTTGTAGTTGCAATAAACGTATGATTTCGTTTATAATTTTGTTTTATTATATTAGAGTTTCTATTGCTAAAAAATTGAAAAGGAGTGGAAGAAAGGTATGTAACACGTGTTTCTGTTATTTTCCTCTTTTATTTCTATTTAGTACTAAGCTAATGATGTAACTTTGGATGATGATGGAAATTTTTAGCATATTGTTTTTTGCTAAATTTATACTATAAATATATACTAAGATTTTTTTAACCATTTTTCCTTTAATATTGAACATGAATTATATCAACTTGATTTATTTCACCAATAATGAAAAAATCATGCAAAGAAGGGTTAAGAATTTAAATTATGATGCATTCGTTTTTCATAAAATTTCTATAGATATTTTAAATGGCAAACATAAAATTATAAAATGTATTGATAAAATATTATTGGATTAGAAAAATCACTATTTAATCAGCAATAATTAATATTACATGGTAATCATGAAAAATTGGAATAATGTATATATAAAAATATTTTTGTACATAAAATTTCATTTTACGCGTAAAGCGAAATTTTTAGTCGTAAAGCGAAATTTTTTAATGCCACGTGATGCTTAACCATGAGTCAAACAAATTAAAGCATATTTCCGCAATTAAGTGTCAAAACAGGTCATATCAAGAAGGAATTCATTTTTTTTTGGAATTGTACTACAAAGTCGTGTCAACAAAATCCATGACGAACTCTGACAGCCCATCGAGGGGCCTACCTACATGACCTAAAGGTGAAAAGCAGTTAGGAGGTTAGCCTGCCTCCAGCCACAAGCATGCTTGATATTTAATTTCATCGATCCACGGAAGGGATGAGTCAATCAACCCAAAGATCGAACCATGGCTTGAAAACACAAAGCCATAGTGATTTATTAGAAATTTTTGAGAGAAAAAAAATCCTTTTTTTCTAAAAAGAAAATATTTTTGCATTTTAATAGAGTTGATGAATCTTCTTTCTTAATCACTCGATAAGTCGAAACCGTTTTTAAACAGAAATTAATGTACTGAAGGTGTATATTGGAAACAAACAACTATTTGATTCATAAAAATTTTTTCTTCCTTCGGATAATTTTGCGGCATTTAATAATTAAAAAGGTAATGATTCGAATTAACCAAATATATTTCTTGTCGAGATTCTTTTAGTCAATTGATAAAATATTGGTTCGATGAGATAAGATAATTTTAGTTAAATTAATTGAACTCGAGATTTGATCATGGAAATAATTATCAAATGAAAACAAACATTTGGCTGTCAAATAATTTTATTAAATTATAGTAAAAAGTGAAGTGAAATAATTAAAAGATAATGGTGCATCTCTGAATGTGAATCCTCATTTGAACATTCTTTAAATGATTGCAACAGGAAGGTAGGCATGGACCTAGTCGAAAAGCTATCGTGGCACGTAAATAGCCCAACGGAAATGATATTTCTGGACTTGAAAAGGCACCTTTATAATGGGCGCGCAGTCTTTTTGAGTCGAGCTGAAGACTTGGAATAAGCCTCATCACGGTTCATCAAATCTAGCGTTAACCCTTCTTTGCATGATTTTTTCTTTATTGGTGAAATAAATCAAGTTGATAAAATTCATGTTCAAAATTAAAGGAAAAATGGTTAAAAAAATCTTAGTATATATTTATAGTATAAATTTAGCAAAAAACAATATGCTAAATATTTCTATCATCATCCAAAGTTAGATCATTAGCTTAGTACTAAATAGAAATAAAAGAGGAAAATAACAGAAACACGTGTTACAAAGCTTTCTTCCACTCATTTTCAATTTTTTAGCAATAGAAACTCTAATATAATAAAACAAAATTATAAACGAAATCATACGTTTACTGCAACTACAACAAACAGCGGAATGAGACAACTTTAAGCTCGTTTCACTGATAAGGACACTTGTTTATTTTTGACAGCTATGTTTCTTTTTATGCAATGGACATTAAAAAGGTATCCAAACACGACCAACTTAAAGTGAACTTGTTCTTTTATATAATTTTTGGGCATTATAGGTTATGATGAAAATTTACACCATTATGCAAAGAAGGGTTAATAGAAAAATTGCCTCTGAAAATGTATGGAACAAGTTTGAGTGCAAATATTTCTCAAATATTAGTAGTACATTAAAGATTTCTTCATTGTTATTAATACATTTTCTCGTTTTTAAATCAAATTTTATAATAATGTTATCTTAGATGATTTTCATAGTTCTTTAATAACTTTTATTTAAGTTTTTAATATATTTGTAAATGAATGCATCTTTTGAAGAATGTCATTGAATCTTGAAGTTGCTGAGGCTAAACAGATCGTTTTTCCTTGAAAAAGCGAAATTTCCATTGAATGTCTTTATAATGTGGATGCTCCATTGAGTGAATATTTTATTTACGAACATTTTATGGGCTCCTACAGATTCTTCTTTTCGATTTAATTACTTATGGAATAGATTGAAAATAAACTCATTTTATTGAATCATTTGTTTTGTATTTCGTTCCTTCTTTTATTCCTTCAATATTTTCCTCTCCTTATAATAATATTTGATATCTTAGGACAATGATTGATGTTGTATAGCAATTAATCAATTGTTGCCCAATAAATGGCTCATATTTCAATATGACACCAAAAATATAAGATTCTTGGAGCTCACAGTGGACTACTAGTTGGACAGTGTGTTTCAAAGTGTAACAATGACAGACGAATATTGTCCCTCTTCTTCGGGGTGGGTGTTTGGGAATTTTCAGGGTTTTCTTTCAGGTATGTAAGGCTGACTCTGTATGTAAGGAACTTCTTGAAGGAAATTTAAATGGTTCAATAGGCTATTAAATTGTGTCTTAAAAGAGCTTCAAGTCTAAGGCTGTTGTAACAGAGCTCTATGCCCACTGGGGTGTGTCAACGTTGTTTGGAAAACAGAAAGTCTGTTATTTTTTAAATTTGATAAAGATTTCAAATTGAGAAATGTTTCATTTGATTCCGTTTCAACTGTTCAGGAATTCGAATCTTATGGATGTGTGCGGTGGTTCCACTTTTAATTGTAGGTCTAATCAACTCTCGTATGCAAAAAAATGTTCATTGAGAAACAAACAAAGCAAGCTAAAAGGACTTAGAAGTGATTGAAGTAAAAAATGAGAATATTCTGATGTTTTTGAGCCAAAATTTCAGATTTTTTTAACCTAATGCCTTATTATCCCGAGTTATCTCGGGTTCGTATATATTGCAGTTAATTATTATCCCGAGAAAACTCGGGTGAAGCAGAATTTGTCAGTACGATTTGTTTTATCACGTTTTTACTCGGCCTGGAGGAAATGAAAGAAAATATTCTGTTTTAACTGGCAGTTTGCCGTTTCATTGATTTCGTGGTTCTTTTGGCGGGATTAGTCACGTGTTTCAATATGGTATAGTATGTGACGGTTTGTGGATTAGTAATGTACAAAGGAGGATAGTTGCGTTGAAAAAAAGTAAAATAATGGCGATGATGCCGTCAGAAAAGAGCACAGATATCAGCATACGCAGTGTCAGGTATCACTTTGTGTTGTCTCTTGTTTAAAAAACTATCATAAAAAGATTAATCTTTAACTTTTTTTTCCCGTTTGCCCGAGATAACTCGGAATAGTAAACTAATATTAAATCTATATGCTTTTATACCAGTAAAAAATTAAAAACTGAAGTTAAAAACAACATATTTTGTTTTGTTTCGTTTTCTTGTATTTAGTAATAAAATAAAAAAAATGTGATGATTTTTTGCAATTTTTTTAAAAAAAATTTGTAAGAGAAGCGGTTAAATTGTAGGAAGACAACTTGAAGCAAATCCGAATTGAATACTTAATAAAAAATACGTTTTGAAATGAACATGAGTAGTTTGTTATTAATCTACATTTAATGTGTGTTTAGCATAATGTTGCTTTGGTTTATGCTATTAAAAGTTATGATACAGGACAGTTAAATGAATTCCCCTCCCTCACATCCTATATTTTTGAAACCTCTTTATTTCATTGGTCGTCCAATTTATATCCAAAAATTGTAATTTTTTCGTTGCAGTTAGCTTAAGTATTTACAGACAAAACTAATAAACAATAACTGTTATGTCTATTTTAAGTTGTCACAAGAACACTATTTAATTGTCTAATTAATTTATCTTTAATTTGTCTTTAATCTAATGAACACTAATTAATTTAAAGCATCAAATTCTAATAAAATAAATTTTGTTTCTCTTAATTGTAGTATTCATACTTAACTTTGATAAAATGATATGCTTTCTCTTAAACATGTGAAATATCTGAATTTTGTTTCATTGCTGCTATACATATATATTTATCGTATGGGGACCAAAGTATCTTTCCCTAAAGCAATGTATAACTGAGAAAATATCTATTTTATGGATTGTGAGTGATATCTATTTATAGTGATGTCGATGAATATCCAAACAATGGAAGTTTAATCAAAACATAACTATTTAATGAGCAATAATTATTAGGTACAATTAATATATGGGATACATTATCGAATTAAAATGAAATTATAAATTTTAATCAATGCAGTAGCGAGCGTTTAGCTTGGAGAATTTTTTGTTCCACGGAATTGCGATCAGACTGACAGTTTTAGAATTTTCTGCCTAATCACCAGTTTATTCATCCGCCGCGTATCTTGTATCCATCCGCGTTGTTTACGTTTTGCTGCGGGAACACTACACTATTTTATGGATTGTTTTATTTGTATTGAGTTTTAAAATCATAATTTCTTACAAATTACAAAGTTTCGGAATGAATTATATTTTCTTTTGATATTATTAATAATATAAAAAAAAACTATTTATTTGTAATGCTACTAATATTTTAAATCTACGAATTCTTTTTCACTGCTATAGAATAATCTTCCCTTTGTATTGTTTTTATTTGTATGAAATTAAAAATAAAAAGAAATATTTTTATATGTAATAATTATTAACAATAAATTAACTCCTTAAATGAAAGGTTTTTAAAAATTATATATTTTTGTGTAATTAACTAGCTTTTTATCTGAATAGTTTGTTTTAGTTATGATATCATTAAAATTAGGAAAAGATATGTTTAATTTCTACAGAAACACCTTTTCTTATTATTTATTTTTGCATACAATTAACGTATTGAAATACTTATGGCTATACCAACAAATAATTAAATTTTGAAATGAAAACTTGTCAGAAATAAAATATTTGGATATTTTACTTAAGTCTAATATCGAATAATTGATTTAATTTTATTAAACATTTTATTATGAATAAAACATATGAAGAGATGGATTAAAAGGAAATACATTTATATTCTCATCATTAATTTATTTTGTAATTTTCATCTATTCTTAATGACATAATTTTACACAGATGTTTTTAGGAGGTATAGGATGCAAGATTAAAATGGTTTTCTGGAATTTCAATAGATGGCGCCATTGACTTAAATTTGTTCATTTAACAGAGTAATTTTATAGATGAATTATTATTTTCTCAATTGTGTTTTCTATTTAAAAGTGTTCAATTTACACGAAACATTAAATTATTGGAGATATTTTCAAATAGAAATCAACAGATTGTATAAGTAACACATGTATGACTGTCAATCTTTCATTGCACACGTTCCTACAACGTTTTGTTGACAATTTTTCAGAACAATATCCTTTTTGAAAGAAAAAAAAAATTCTATAACTTTGCATTTATTGTACATCATAAATTATAAGATGATATCATTATGAATTCTTCAATTTTAAAAATACAACATATAAATTATAAATTCATATATATCGCATTAAATTTGTTAATCTAAGAAAACGGTAAGTAAATCTCTCGAATTGTTCACACCAGGAAGATATGATATGAAAGAATGCATTCTAGTAAATAAATGGCTGCATTGTGGTGCCCAAAGTTTTCCAAGTGACAAGGCAAGTTTCCATGTGAAGTGTAGTTGAGCTATGTCAATCCTTGCGGGCTTTCTTAGAAAAACTTGAATTATTTCTACAATTGTTTGCATTCCTTTATAGGTCAGCAGACACATGCATAAGTTAGCCATCTTGAATGTATTTCAACACTTTTATTCACATTGCTGCTCATAGTTTGAAGAAATTAACTTAAGCGCCACCTGGAAAAACAGTTTCTCCTCAACACTTCTGGATTAGGAAAAATATTTTATTCAGAGAATACTTCAAAAATCGTAATTTATTCAGTTTCTTGGAGGATCACCATTTTATAAAGGCTTAAAGTGCTTTTCTCATGGGGAGTAAACTCTCCCACATCAGCATTCGATAATGATTGAGCATAAGTTATAATGCCTCTGGGCAATTTAAATGCAAAGTAACTTGAAGAGAACCTATTTTAGGCGAACATCTTCTGTCCATACAGTGTTATTACGGCAACAAGGATAAGATAATTTTGCTATCGTTATTTTATTTCAGAAACTGGCAAGTATTGAAAAATATAGAAAGCGAATTGGAATTTCAAATTATTTTTTCTATAACAAATGAAGAAATAACATGCGAAAAATCAAAAGCCTACAAATAAATTTTCAAATAATCCTGAAATTTTTTTTATTATGTTCTATGTCTTATGACAGTTCTACAAAATTATTCTAGTTGTTTTTTCTCTTTAAAATAATTTCTGATAATTCTATTTATTTGTCATCAACACAGAGATCAAGCAATGAGTACGCGCTCTAAGGTTTATTAGGCTATTTAATGCCCTTATCAGCTTACTTTCCAAGCTTGATGAATCTAAAATTGGCATTATCCTTCTGCTTGTCAAGTCCTTGCTTCAGATCGACGCATTTTAGTCTACATCTCTCTATCTATTGATATAATATAATATAAAACTTTCTATATTACGAATAGTGTTTGCGGAAGTATTCTTCTGGGGGAGAGTTCTCTCAATAAAATTTAGATTATTACTGTTTTTTTTACTTATTTTTAAACACCAGTATTAGTGTTATTACAGGATATAATAGAAGTATCTCATCACATCTTTTAATGCATTATATGTGGTACTTCATAAATAGATTTCTACTATTCGTCTGCTATCAGTTTGGGGAATATTAAGGTAGAAAAGGGTTATTACCGTTTAATTAAAAAAGAATCATTGAATCCTTCTGCCATTCCATATTTGCCGGATCAAAGAAACCAATGAACGATCCCAATAAAAATGTTCCTTAATGAGCCAACCACTTCATTTAAATATTTATCAATCCTAAACCCATAGTGCTGTTTTACAGTTAAACTACTTTGTCAAGGAACATAATTAAACTACTCAAGTGGTTATCGTTTCTCTCTTTTTTATATGCAAAGAAAATAGTATTTACTTTTTTAAGTATATATTTATAAACTTCTAACTATTCGGCAATTTTCAAATATTTTCGCCAAAAAAAATCTAGTGTCTAATATTAATAACTAAGCCAAAAATGTTTCGCCTCGTTTTATATAACTTTAAGTAATACAAACACTTTTTGTTTATAAAAATAAAGCGTGTTTTTAATGTCAAATTTTGTTTTTTAAAGAATAATCGTCTGATTTATTACGAACATTTTCTTCTTTAATGCATGCATATTTTAAAATTTATGATTACGTAACCATGCGATATTGTAATTATGTTTTAGTAGAGTTGTGCATCTATAGGAACGAACATTACCCTATTTTCACTGAAATACATAGTTTGCCCAACTGTTCGAAAGTTAAATAAATATTTTTTAGCTTTATTTAATTGGATTAACACTGGTGACTAAATTTCAACTTTTGGTGTTGCACGCCAAGATGGTTGACAGGATAGTAATCTAATTTCCTTCTTTATACACGACTGTTTATTTAGGTGAAATATTTTTTAGCTTTATTTAATTATTTCTCAATGGAATCATGTAGAAAAAAAGTTGTGGCTCATGGAAATGAGAGAAATTCTTTCTTTGTTGTTTAACCCATGCCATCGTTTACAGTGCTTTGATTCTCGATTGGGTCATCTTTTAGTTTTGTTTATCATAAGAACAATTTGCAGTGTTACCTTTGGCAGCTTCGTTGGTCAAAAACCTCGTTTCTGTGGATTTTCTTTCATGACTTTGAGCTGTTTGTCAATCACAAATCACCTGTTGCTAATTGAATATAAAAAGATTGATTTTCAGAACAATAATGATTAGAACGTTTAAATCCGCTAAAGGCGGTAATATGTAGTGGTGACCTGTGGATGAACATCGGTGGCACTGTGTTAAACCAACTGATAATTCTTAAAGCCCAAGTATCTTCAGTAAATTATTGCAAGATTTGATATTTGTGTGACTGCTTATTTTCTGCGTCTACCAATGGTCTTTTAAATTACAAAATATTAATTCAGAGTTTACCCCTTAGAGCATGAGTTTCTGGTGAAAAATTATCCAGTCTATGTTAATAGATAGGTCTAGTCTGTCTATTTTTACTGAAGCGGACATGCATTAGTAACGCGAGAGAGCCCATATCAGAGATGCTCTTAAGGATGTTGTTAGTATAGTATTAGTATCAACTATATACTTCTTTTCTTAGAAATAAAAAAGAAATACATATATATATCTAGGAAATATGTGTATTGGAAACAATAAATTTCAATGTATTTTCGTGCGTCGGTCATGAAAACAATTGAAATGTCCTTTGTTGAAACTAAAATACCTTTAATTTTTCCAAGTTAATCTTAGGAATTATGTATACCAGGGGTGGCCAAGATGTCGACCGCGGTCGACTGGTAGACCACGAAGATATTTTAGGTAGTCCGCGTGACCATCCCGATAATGACTTCAGATATTAACAATTTAATTTATGACTTATGACATAGAATCAATGAATTATTTAAAATTAAAATTTACTACAGTTTCCGCTTTAAGACCTAAAACCAAACTTTGCAAAGATTTATGATTTAAAGATTTATGATTAAATGTTTACGATTTAAAACCTAAAACGGACATGATGAGAGCGATTAAAATATTAAAAAAACTATAGAAAGGTATGCATCTCAATTAAAAAAACATGAACTGAGAAACTTCAAAAACATGGAGGAAAATTGCATCCATAATCCAAACCGACACTTCGAAGATATCGGTTAATACTTATTTGTTTTGTTTGAAGAATTTGAAAGAAGATTCGCTGATTTAATTAGGTTGAAAGAAATACTCAATTTTATGATATTTCCATTTAATGAAAATGTCAACATTGATGGAGTATCTGAAAAAATAGGACATTTAATAGATATCACATCAGTCAAGCGGTCGAGGAAGAAATTATTAAATTAAGATGCGATATATTTCTTAAATCCAGAGCATATTTAGCTATACTTATTTTTGGAAATTAATTTCTGAGGAAACGTTTCCAAATATTTACAAATTGATTTTGTATTTGAAATCATACTTTTTATCGAGGTATCTTTGGAAATCTGCTTTTTTAACCATGGACAAAAAGCAAACATGGGTCGTATTTAACAGATGAACATTTAATTTCGCGTTTAATAATACAATAAGCTCATACCAACCACAATATGATAAACTTGTCGGAGATATACAGTGACTAATTTCAACTAAACGAAGTAAATAGGATGATTAATTCTTGATACGTGAATACTTTGATTATTTTCATCAGTAAATTTTTATTTTGCAAATATTAATATTAGTTTTTTTTAGAAAAATTACATAATTTACCATTTTCTCTTGTTACCGAAAATAAATATGTACGTTAATTTAGCTCTGCCATTGGTAGACCGTCTTCGATATTTTAAATATGGAGTAGACCCCGGGTCCCAAAAGTTTGGCCACCCCTGATGTATACTGTTGGTAAAATTAAAATTATACCAAGTGAAATTCACCCTCTGGGAAGATTATGTAAATGATTGACATATTTACGTAACAAAGAGTTCATAAAGATGAAATATAGTCTATCCCAGATGTTCCCCCAACATCAATAGAGCACAAGGCTGCACCCAGCGGGCACTATTTAAAACAAAGGTCAACAGATAGAGGGGCTTAAAAGCCTTACTTGCATCACAGTTCTTTTAAGAAAAAGGTAAGATAACGAAAACTGATTAAATAAACAGAAAATAGTAAAATTAAAAAATATAAGTCCAAATAAAAATGAAAAAAGGCTTAATAAGTTATGTATTACTGAGTTCAAAACAATTACGCTAATGATGAGGTCGGCAATTTGAGGTTCTACTAGCGGTTCTTTCTCAGTAATGGGTGAATCGCTAATCCCTGTTTACTCAAGGTTACACGAATGTCAATAATATTTTTCCTTTAAAATTTGTCTTTGACGCAAAGCTTAATGAGTTCATGCCTATTTTGTGAGTAATACTTTTTGAAATGCATTGATAGTATGTTAGGGCAACTTTTCCTATAATGAAGGAAATCACCTTCTAAGCCATTTGCTAGATGCAGCCCCGCAGAATCTGTAAAAGTCATGATTGGAGACAATGTAGTTATGGAAGGGAACATCTGATTTCGATAGAAAGAGGAAGTACGTGTACTTTCGTCTATATCCCTCATTCCAACTGTTTGACAATCCTGTTTCAAAATAAGCACTTGATCCAGGAAGAGGGATAGATGTTTTTTTTTT